>CAUYRH010026261.1:0-33574 GCA_963574655.1 Perodicticus potto
CCTTCAGCTTCTTTAGAATAAATATACTTTTCAATGACATTAGAAATTCTCAATTGCCACAAAAAAATATGTAATGCTATGCATTTTTACCATACCATACATTTTCAAAGTGATAAATCTAGGAGAAATGAGGTATATGATATAATTACTGCCCTTTAATTTGTTCTACATATGAAGTAATAGAGAATTATAGAATATAATTTATAGAATTTATGTTTATCAGATTAATGCTAATGGATGTTTTTATGATTCTCATTACTAAAATGCTATACTGCTTTTAATAAAATACATGCAAACCAACAATGTATTTTTAAAACTATCTTTTAAAGGATAAACTCAGATATATTATTGATCCGTACTAAAAATAACTTGCATTAAAGAATAAAAGCAAGGTTGTTTTTTAAACAAGATCAACTGGAAAGGAGATGGATCTTATTATGTTTCTGTAAAATGAACCTCTAGAATATCTGATAATCAAAAAGTCTCTAAAAGGTAGCTTTAATATATTGTGTAAATCAAATTCAGCTTATGTCTTTACTTACCCTCTAAAATCCAGAACTCAATAAAAATAGGGGATACTTATATTATTTATAAGCTCAGTAATTATGTGTATGTGTATCAACATATGGCAGAGCATATCTGGCCATTAGCAGTGTGTGGGTTGGCGATTTGGGGTCTACTGTTCTATATAAAACACCGATGAGAAGCATAACATTTTTATATCATTCATTTATTTAGTAACTTTCTGATTATATACTTTCTTTAACTGACCCTGCAAATTAAGCTCACAACATCACTTTATTGTATCTGTAAGATACAATATGTTCTGGAGCTTTGATATGTATAGAATATTATGTATTTAATGGATATTGAGACTAATTTCATTTCTTTTTTCTAACATATATTTACAAGCAACATGATAGGCTTCTGGGGTTATGGCAGTAATAAAGACAATGCATATGATCTTTTCTTTCCTTATGCTTAAGAATCCAACAGAGACAACAAGAAAAGATTAAAAAACGATGTAAGTGCTATAATAGGCAAAGTATAGCTGGGCTCAGTGGCCCATACCTATAAGCCTAGCACTTCGGGAAGCTGAGGCAGGTGGATCACTTGAACTCAGGAGTTCAAGACCAGCCTGAGGAAGAGCAAGACCCTATCTCCACTAAAGATAGAAAAACTAGCCAGGTACTGTGATGGGCACCTATAGTCCCACTTACCTGGGAGGCTGAGGCAAGAGGATCAACTTGAGCCCAAGAGTTTAAGGTTGCTGTAGCTATGATAACACAGCACTCCACTGAGGGCTACAGAGTGAGATTCTGCAACAAAACAAACAAAACAAAACAGACAAAGTATAGAGCACGAAGAATAAACACTAGATGCAGATTCTGGAATCAGTTAAAGATTCCTAGTAGAAGTGATATTTAATATAAGACCTGAAAGGTATAATATTGGCAATGAAGCAGGGTAGGGGGATATTCCAACCAGCAAAAGAGAACACGTGAGGGAAAAGCAGATCAGTATAACAGGAATCAAAATCAGAGATAGTGGCCTGAACTAGGGTAGAAGTAGTAGAGAATTAACAGAAATATCTAGATTTAAGAGTGACTTAGGAGGTAGGATCCATAAACTCCATGCTTCTTTCAATAAGAGAAATGGGTAAGATAAAAGTAGTTAGGAATTGAAGATGAAGCTTAGGTATCTAGCTTGGGCTACTGAAAAATGGGTAGGGCTATTTACTGAGATAGGATTGGGTTGACAAAAGTAGGTGGGAATTATGAGTTCAGTTAAGATACGTTGATTTTGAAGTATCTTTTGATAACCGAGTGGAAAAGACAAGTAGGCCATCATATACACTAATTCAGTATTTAAGTTAGAGATCTGGGGTATAGAATAATACTTGACAGTCCTTAGGAAGGGGGAAAAAACCAGAGATCAGCTATAGGAACACAAAGTACACCCTAAGGTGAATGTGACAAGAAGATAAAAAAATACATCCCTACGGCACACCAATAATTAAGAGACTGCCTTGAGAGAAAGGTTAAAAACTAGGAAAATGCTATCATGGACTCTAAAGAAAGAGAGAGTTTTAAAAAGGAAGGAACTATTAGAAAGTCAACAGCTCCCAAGAAGCCAACTGAGTCAAGGACTGATAAGTTTTTACTTTAGAGTTAATGACAAGATGGCACATGTTACTGATATTGGAAAAAGTATTTTTGGTGGCGTGACAGGGAAAAGTGAAGATAAGTTGATTAGAGAGGTTAACACAGAGTAAGGAAGTCAAGTGAATGAAGGCCAAGGGTTGGCAAACTATAGTTCACTGGCCAGATCTGACTTTAATGTAAATAAAGGTTTACTGGAACACAGACATGCTTTCTTTCATGTATTGTCTAAGGTTGCTTTTGTGTTACAACAGCAGAGTTGTATTGTCTGTAAGCTTAAAATATTCACTCTTAGGTACTTTATAGAAGGAAGTTTGCAAACCTCTATTGTAGAAAAATGTCTGAAACTGTTAGTCCTGGTTAACAAAAGTGACCCAACAATAATCCCTATTCCTCATTATGTTCACCATTGTCAGTTAAGAAGACCTGTTGTCTATAAGCAAGTGAATAAAAATCAGCTGTATTGAACACTGTAATTGCTCATCTCCAGGTTGAAATTTCAGGCCCTCTGCACTACCATCTAATATTGCTGTTTTATAGGGAAGGCTGGTGACAGCTGCAGAGTCTGTTAGATCATATCTTTGTGATAAATAAAATACATTACTTAGCAGCTCATATTTATATATGTCTACATTAGTAATGACTTATACCACATAAACATCTTTAAGAGAAAACACATGCACTTTTAATATTGATACCCTTAAAAAACTAAATTGTATCCTCAAGTTTTATTTCTTATTAACAATAATTGCATTTTTTGAATGATGATATAGCTAGTTCCAAGTACTTTAATGAGTCATGTATTCTTATGAGGTCAATAAAAAGTTTTGAGTGTCATTTAAAAAATTCCAGTTATCTACATACTTACTTCTTAGAAGTAAGAAGTCAAAGGCTTGGATCAGAAACATCATAACTGCATTATTCAGCTGTTGCTTGTGATATGTGGTCTTTGCCTGGAATGACTCATAGCATAACAAAGCTTCACAATTTAATGTTTTGTATCTGTTAATGATTAAAGAAGCTAAATGCCTCTGTAGTCTGCTTATTAATATTAATGAGTTTTGTGACCTAGGTCAAGCTAATAAAACAAACTTTTAAATAGCCTATTAAAAAGTTCTCAATAGTAATTTTGAACTTGCAATTGTTTTAAAGACTTCTTTTGTAATGTTAGAAAATAAGCAAAGGTTTCAAAGGTATTTCTTATCCTGGACAAGGAAAATAATGACAGAATGGTGAGAGTATCTATAAAACATATCACTTTTTGATTACAGATCACATATTGCTGCTTTAAAATCACAGATAAATGGAATAGAGAATTAAGACATAGATTGCAAGGGGTCTTCAAAAAGTTTGTGGAAAATACGTATTATAAAAAAAATTGCGTAGATTTCAAAAGTTTTTTGCACCAAAATATACTTATACTAACTTGTTATAACATATCTGAACAGGATCTACTTTGAGACACTAATAAGTGCAAGACATCTGTTTGAAAAGAGCCCTTAATCAGAGCAACATGAATTCTGCTAAAATTGAAGCAGGAATAAACATCAAATTTATAGTGAAGCTTGAGTGGAAGAATGCTTTATGAAAATTTTATGGGGACTGTGTTCCAAAGAAGTCAGTGGTTTATAAATGGATAATTCTTTTAAGAAAGGATGAAATGATGTTGAAGATGAAGCCCTCTAAGGCAAACCATTCACATTTATTTGCAAGGAAAAAATTAGTCTTATTTGTGTCCTAACTTAAGAGGACTGGCAATTAACAGCAGAAACATTAGATTACTAGATTGATAGCAGAAACGATTATGTAAATTGAACCAACTGAGATGTTTATGGTTTAGCTTGCACAATTCTGACTGAAAAATTAAATTTGAGCAAACTTTCCACTTGATGGGTGGCAAAACCTTTGCACCCAGATCAGCTGAGGACAAGAAGAGAGCTTTCAGTGGAAATTTTAAACAAGTGAGATCAAGATCCTGAAACATTTCTTCGAATAGTTGAATAGGAGAGGAAATGTGGCTTTACGAGTATGATCCTGAATACAAAGCACAATCAAAGCAATGGCTACCAAGAGGTGGAAGTGGTCTAGTCAAAGCAAAGTGGACTTGTCAAGAGCCCAGGTCGTGGCAACAGTTTTTTTGAACATTCAAGGCATTTTCCTTGTTGACTTTCTCCGGGCCAAAGAATGATACTATCTGCTTATTATGGAAGTGTTTTGAGAATGTTTACCAAAGCTTTAGCAGAGAAATGCCTAGGAAAGCTTCACCAGAGAGTTCTCCACCATGGCAATGCTCCTTCTCATTCCTCTCATTTAACAAGGGCAATTTTGTGAGAGTTTCAATGGGAAATCATTAGGCATCTGTCTTACAGTCCTGATTTGGCTCCTTCTGACTTTTTGTTTCCTAACCTTAAAAATTTCTATAAAGGACACCCATTTTTCTTCAGTTAATGATATTAAAAAAAAAAAAAAAAAAGACTTCATTGATATGAAAAGTTTCCAGGACCCTCACTTCTTTTGGGATGGACTAAATGGCTAATCCAAATATTATCACTTATAAAAGTATCTTGAACTTGATAAGAGTTTATGTTGAGAAATAAATTTATACTTTTTATTTGTACCTTCTAATTCCATTTTCCACTATCTTTTTTTCTTTCTCCTCATACTACATATTCCACAGATGACATATGGGAACGGGCTCAATCTTTTAAGTCCCAAAGTGGTTATAAATAATTTTTACTCTCATGTCAGATTTAAGTTAAAAACTATAAAATTGAGGGCTGAGCAGTTATTAAAAAAACAAAAAAAACAAAAAACCTCATTTTTCTTTTTTCGAGAAAAAGTCAATGATTTTTCAAAAACAAAAGGCATGTATGGAACAGTATTATTTAATGTGAGGTGAAATAATGGCTTAAGGGTTTCCTATCAGACATTTAAACTAACTGACTAAATAAAATTTTGTTGAAACTTGTAGAAGCAGCTAAAGACTAAGTTGCAAATTAGAACTCTTCTAAGTAAATATGAGCTCCTTTTAACTGGTCCAGACTAATGAGAAACCAGTATTACTGGTAAGAGAGATCACTGATGCCTGCTTAAAAGATGCTCTTCCTCACTGGTGGCTCGGGAGTAAAAACCATATTACTGGTCATGCTCCCAATGTTTTGGTTTAGGATGATAGTCGAGTTTATAGAGAATACTTATATTTTACAGTGGGAATTAGATTTGAGATAGGCTCTAAAGTATACAAAATGCATTAAGCAGAATTAGTAATACAGCCCCTTATTCGAGAATGTTTACCAAAATAATTATATAAGGTAGTATCCCTTTACATTACCTTTTCTTTCTATTCCCCATACCACTACCTCATCTAATCACTTGTTTTTCAAAAACTAGAATGCTTAAATTCCAAGCCAGGTGTGGTAGCAAAGCAGGGGAATCACTTCGGGCCAGGAGTTTGAGACCAGCCTTGGCAACTTAGCAAGACCCTGTCTCTACAAAAATACTTACAAATTTACAAATTAGCTATGCCTGGTGGTGTGCAACTGTCATCCCAACTACGTGAGAGGCAGAAGCAGGATGCTTGAGCCCAGGAGTTCAAGGGTACGGTGAGCTATGATTAGGCCACTGATCAAAATGCCACTTTCTATTAAAAACAATCTCCATTATCGAAAGTAAAGTCCTACCTCTTTTGTCTAGAAGTTAAAGCTTTTTCATAACCTGGTCCAGTCTAATTTTTCTATTTCAATTATGAAATTAAGTGAAAATTATAGAAACAAACTAATGTAATAGTCATATAACCCAACATCCAGACACAATATATATTAACTTTTTGCCTTTGAAATGAATAAATAAGGCATCTAGTTAAAGTATGTCATTCATCTATCTCGTTTCCTTTAGTAGGAGGATAAAGACTTGCTGTGTCTTAATCTATTTTGCATTGCTATAAAGGAATACCTGAAGCTGAGTAATTTATAAAGGAAAAAGGTTTATTTGGCTCATAGATCTGGAGGCTAGACAAGAAACATGGCACGAGCATCTGCCTGTGGTGAGGGCCTCAGACGGGAACAGGGGAGAGGAAGGATGCAAGAGGGACCAAAGGGAGGGAGGTGCTGGGTTCTTTTTAACAATCAGTTCTCCTGCAAACTAAGGAACGGAGGCATGAGAACTCACTTATAACTCAGTGGCTAGGGCGCCAGCTGCACACACTGGAGCTGGCAGCCAAACGACGACAACCACAACCAAAAAACTAGCCGGACGTTATGGCGGACGCCTGCAGTCCCAGCTACTTGGGGGGCTGAGGCAAGAGAATCACTTAAGCCCAGGAGTCTGAGGTTGATGTGAGCTGTGACGCCACGGCACTCTACCCAGGGCAACAGCTTGAGACTCTGACTCAAAAAATAAAAATGAAATAAAATAACATGAGGAAGTAAGCAAACTATTTGTGAAGGATCCACCGCTCATGATCCAAACCCCTTCCACCAGGCTCCATCTCTAACAGTAGAGACCAGATTTCAACGTGAGATCTGGAGAGGACAAATATCCAAATGATATCAGGCTGTAAATAAAAATATACTTTGCTACTAAGTCAAGATTAGAAGAATGATTTTTAAAGATGCTATCTATTAACTGTAGATAAGAATTTGAAAATAAGTCAGAAAATAAATAATAAAATTGGCAATTAATACATCTTTTATCTTCCTTTCAAGTTTGTGACAGAAGTAAAATTAGACCTGGTTTTTGAAGATGGGATTTATACTTACAGACATGGGATAAAAAGTAAACACCAATTTTCTCATCCCTATCTGTTATTCTTCTAACAAAAGGTAGAGAAGTAAGCCTGGTAAGGCATAGATTAGAAAAAGTGGAAGAAAATTATTTTCTTTAATAACCTTTATGTATGCAAACCAAGATATCTTACAACCTAAAGAACCCAAATAACTGGCAAAAATCAATGCTTAGTACATTTATGAAAAAGCTGATGGGAATAGGAGGCTGAATCAGTATGGTATTTTTAGAAAAAGATAAAGGAAACTTCTAAAAATTAAAATACATAATTACATAAAAATTATAAAAATGAACACAAAAATGCCTGGAAAAAAGATACCAGGTAAAAATATGGCTTAGACTAATGCAATTTTTCTAACTTAAACTGAGGAAGATTTTTTGTTTTACTTAACTGCCTAAAATCTAAAAGTCAATATAACCTATGAAGTAAAATATGAAAGTCATAAGGAGATAACACAGACTATATAGTGACCTATGCATAACGTGGTTCACAAGTTGGGTCAGGAAATCACAGGTTGGTGGGTGGCCCAAGATTTCTAAGTGTTATTAGCTTTCCCTTCATAGGCTTGGCAGAAAATCTTTCTCTAGAAATACTATGCTCAGAAAATACTATTTCAGTACTTTGAAATATGGTATTCACATGTAGCTATGCACATGACAAAAAAAAAAAATGAACTTTTGTTGTGAGTGCAATTCTCTGCAGTTGTACTTTAAATATTGATGTCGTAGAAAGAGATTTAAATTAAAGTGTTAAGAAAAATAATTTCTATAGAAGGTTGGTTTATTCCTGTTTCATCAACTCAGACCTATTAGTTCAGCTACAGATAATGTCCTCTAAGATTAGATATAAAACCACATTGAAAACTATAAAATAATTTACAATATTTTCATAAGAAAGAAATGCTAGTCCCTAGCCCCTTGGCCAGATTTCAATTTGGATAAGTCCATCCCATTGAAATATACTAATAAAACAATTCAGTCTTTTAAAAAATATCTATAATTTGGATCTGTAATTTATTAATATTGCCAAAAATTTAAAGTTTCTAATTTTAAATGGAAACATACACATTATTTGCAAGAGACTATAAGTATAAAGATTTTTCTTTTCCATATAGTCAAATTAACTGTGGCCACTACATTTTTCTCAAAACAATCCTTTTGTTTCCGTTGCCCTCTTCAGTGAGAACATATTCCTCTGATTTCCACTTGACAAAATCCTGCCTATCCTTTAAGGTCCGCTAACACACTTCTTCCAGAAGCTTCCCCACCTCCTAATTAAACGCATCTCTCCTTCTGAGCTCTCAAGTCTTCCACGTTTGAGTTAGCAGTGCAGCACCTAAACTGCATTTAAAAAAAAAAAAAAAAATATATATATATATAATCACTTTTCCAGTAGTATTAAAACATCTTGAGGGTAAGATCTTGTCTTCATTTTAGTACAGCACAATGGTTAAAAGTGTGATCTCTGGTATCAAACTGCTGTGCTTCAAGGCAGTCTTCCCCAGTGACTAGGTGTGTGTGACCTGGAGTAAATTATGAAATGTTCCATGCTTCAGTTGACTCATCTGTAACATGGGAAAGAGCAGCTCCTACCTGACAGGGATAGGAGGATTAAACATGTGCAGAATCACTTTAGGTCAGTGGCCTGGTCTGCTACTTAGTAATTACTTAGTGACTGCAAGCATTTGCAATCATTGTCATCATTACTTTTTATGTTCCACAAGCATTTAGCCAAGGGCTTTGAATATAAATAAATGCTTGTTAACTTGATTTTTTTTTTTTTGACTTTTCAAATTCAGTGGAAAATAGCCACATGGAAAATGCTGAGTAGGAAAAACAAAAACTCTCTCAAATGTAATGTTTTAAATAAGCATTAAGTAGATAAATTTTAGTACACAATGTTATATAAATGTCCCAATAAACTACTTTTTGGAAGGGGTGTAACACCACTGCTTAGATACAACCTAAATATGGTTATAATTCTGAAATTATATTCTATTCTCATACCAGTCGGTTCTCGGACAGGCCCTTTATATATATAGCCAAGGTTACTTTCAACAATATTATCAGAACTTCATGAAAAATCCTGACTTTGGGGGGGCAGTGAAAGAGAGCCAATGTATGGAATATTAGGCTCTAGGCAGAAAACATGTGGAGAGTTGGGTCTCCTTTGTCATGTAACACTGTTTCATATTAAAATCGCAATTTCCAGTTATTTTTAGATGTAATGTTTCTTGAACACAAAAAAACTTTTTAATAAACAGATGAAAACAAAATGAAATGTCAGCAACTCTGAATATGGACAGTACCTGAGATTTTCAGGACATGAACTTATTCATGGTAAGCTATATGACTGTATGTTATTTACACAAATGAATTTATTTTAAAAATCAAATGATGTCTTAGACTGAAAGAACTGACCACACTTTACATTTAATGATACCTATTTTTCAAGGATTTCAAGACATTTGACAGAAATGTTATCTTTCTCCAACAAGATCCTAACTAGGAAAAATGTATGTTAAGAAAGAAAGAGAGAATCAGCAATCTGGGGCAGTGCTTCGCCCTACATGCTGTGTCTGTTAGGTCCTCAAGCCCCCAAACTGCAGGCTCCTGTTTCCAGTTCAGCCTTGACTTCCCCTTTACATGGTATCGCAGTCAATGCTCTCTCATCTTCCGGTCAGAGGAGACAGAGATGGAGGAAGAAGACCTGTGAAGGCTAAGTGCCATAGTGAATGCAACTGTGACATTAGGTGCTGTGAAGTGAATTGACAAACTACAGACCTAGATTTTAGAGAAAGTATATCCTACTAGCTGAGCTTTCACTGAGAAGTAGAATAGTAAACAGTACTATGGCTTCATACATACATTCCAAATTTGACCTGAGCAACAGGTGAACATGTCAAATAAACCCTTCTTTGTTCCCCCAGTGCCACGTCCTGTACTTTATCACTAAAATTCATCTAACGAGAATGTACATGTGGGAAATCAGGGCCAGATAGAGCCTACAAAGCAAGAGGTAGCTGGGAACCAGTGAAGTTAGACATGACGGAGGGACCACTTCATTAGTTACAGGGTTAAAGCTGTGGCGTTTTAACCACACAGGTGCACACTCTGAATCAAGTCCTGCTCCCTCTAACTCTTATCTTTCCCAGAAAAAATAATCTTACTAATTCAAATAATCTCAGTGCTTAACACGTGTTTTAAAAATATCTTCCAAGAGCAACATATAAACTATTCATTTTCCAAAGTGTATGTGGTGTGTATAAATAAAAACTTGCTTATATAAGTTATCAGTGAAAAATATCTCTACAACCATAGAAATTTTTAATCATGAGAACCAATATCAAACTAATATCAAGCAGTTAAAAAATAACTATAGTACAACAACCAATATAAACCAATACCAAACAATTTCAAGTTTTTTCCTTTGCTAGATTAACTATTTCTCTTACAGTTACTAAAGAGACAATTTCCAAAGCATTGTTTTCAAATGTGGCACTCTTTTTCTAAAAGGACTCAATAGTGCCTCATAATACTTACCTTGGTAATTTTAAATGATAGACTATAAAATATTTGACACAGAAATATTGACAAATATTGTACAAATGAGCATAACTTGTACCTCAAATAATTTTAAAAATGAGAAATGAGGTTATCAAAAAGTTTTTTTTTCCTGGAACAAAATTAAAGAACAAAATGCTTAAGCTTTATATACTTAGTTCACTTAGACTAAAAGGTTTGAGAATACACAGACTTGGTAACCAATACTTAACACAATAATCCACTTTATAAAGAGTAGAGCTATGCATTTAAAAATAATTCACATGCTTAAAAAAAGTACTAAATTCAATCTTCAACTCTAAGAAAACCATATTTTAATTGCTAACGATGAAATGCAGGCATTATAATGTCTTGTGAGTATTGCTAATTAAGAAACTGAAGACTTACAGGTAAAATAAACACGTGTATGTCACCGCTAAATCCTCTTAGATCTAACTCTGAATCTTGCAATGATTGTTCTCCTTAGGGTGAAGGGCTCAACTACAACTTGAACTTAACCTTAGAATTGAAACAATGTAATCTAAACATCTGTACCATCATATTAATTTGAAATAAAAAAATAAGTAAAAAAATTAAGTTACTTTCAAAGAGCAACACAAGAAAATTTGTCCATAACATGTATTAAACTTCCAGTCTGTCAAAAACTACAAGAATATCCACTGATACTTAAGCAGTTTTGAGAGATGTAGAAATTTTTAATGTAAGAGGTGTGTGTGAGCCAAAGGAAAGTATAAAAGACTAAGCCCAAGGAGGAGAGATGAGAGAACACACAAGGAAGGCATCTGGAGATGAAAAACATCTGGCTCTCTAGTCAGACTGCCTCTTTTGACTCCCTGGTTCCATCGCTTACTAGTGCATGGCTTCACACAAAGCAATTATCTCTCTGTGCTTACCTTCCTTACCTGTAAGTGGGAAAAATCATACTAATTTGTCTCAAAGGACTGTGATGAAGAACATATGATATGTAAAGCGCTTAAAATAGTGAATGACACAAAGTAAGTGCTCAAGAAATATTAGCTAACATTATTATAAAATCAAAGGGAAAAGAATATTTCTGAAGCTAAAATAATGGCTGGCAGTAATATCGGAAGTTGAAGAGAGACCTAGAAGACATGGTACACAGGTGCACTATCTACAGGTAGGTCTTCTACCAGGACAATTTAAGTTGAGAAGTGAAAATAAAAGTCAGACCACTAAAAGTTTGACTGATAGGAATGAAACCAGAAATCTGCGTATATATAAAAGTATATAAAGTAAAAAATGAGAAAATGTGTAAAAACAAAGAAGAGGCAGGAGTCAGGTCAATAGTAACCAGAAAGATCAAATAAATGCACTGAAATGAAAACTTCAAACTTCTGTTTTTGGAGGCTGCAGCGACCAATTTGATAAAACATCTTTACTAATATCTGATGAGAATACACATCCATATCACTCATGCTTTACCAAAAAATAAGGACTATCACTACCAGCTGCAATATGAAAATCCTTCAAATACATGTAGAACTACTCAGTGTTACCCTAGCAAGATTAGCAAAACCTTAAAAGGAAATAGCAATTGTCATATTAAGATTTTTAAGAATCTCCATGGGTACACCTCTGATTTCTGATTGCATCCAGCTTTTCTTTTCAATAAACTGTTTTGATCATTATAATCAACTTCTCTTTAATCAAAACCAGTCATATTGGCAAATTAGGTAGTACTGAGAAATGTAATGCACTATGGTTGTTTTCTTGTTAAAGTGCGTTTTTAATCAGTTTTGGATGCAGGTGCACTTTTAAAAGAAAAGCAATACATTTCTATGGGCTACTGATGTCTCTAAAGCAGGAGCATTCTGGCTTTGCTACAAAAAAGGAGAAGGGAAAAATGAAATCAAATGTTTTGAGTTTCCACAAGGCGGTACGTGTACAAAAGCAGTCTCACTGGTTTATTAATAATTTCCAACATTCACAAAGAGAACATGTTGTTTCACTTGTTTCTATTTTTGAATACTCTAATGACAGCATATAATACTTACTCCATAAATAAACCTGAGCTATGTTAATGAAAATCTTTTCTTACTCTCTTCTAAATATCTATTAGCAAACTATTTCAACATAAAATTATGAAAAATACGACAAATTCAAGCCTGGACTGTAATTTTAAGTTGAATTTGTTTTCCAGAAGTGTAACTAATTGAAAGAAGTTAGAAACCAATCTCTGTCTATTTCCTCACACAGTTAATTCACTCGTGCAGATTAGGTACTACTTGTCACGACCATTAACATAATGGCTAACTTTCTCTTTTTACTAAATCTTGTCTGGAGCAAGACAGTTAATCCCCACTAAAATACATCAAGGTTTACTGCTTTATTATAGATAAATTAAAATTTACCAAATGGAAATACTGACATGCCATGCTATTTTTGAGAATAACATGCCTATTTTTAAAATGGGTCAATATTGAGAATTGATTACATCAAAATAATCTATTTGTCATCGTAACATAAAAACACCACCTTAAGCAAAGAAAGTTCTTCTTAAACAGGATGACTAAAAGTAAATACTGCCCAAGAAATTTCTCCAAAGTCAAAAGTTTCAATTTGTTTTCTTGGGAAAAAATAATGAAGTCATGATGGAGGACAATACTAAACAAATGACTTCTATAAATTCATTATCCACATTTTCCTCCTTTTAAAATATGTTGATAAGCCTCCATTAATATTGTTTCATCATCTTTCTAATTTCTCTTAAATTCAATATGTGTACTTCTATATTTTACTTTAAAAGAGAATAGATCATAATGGCAAATGAGGACAACATTTACTATTCCCCCTTTCCTTCAAATTCCATATAGACATTTTTTAAAAGAAAAAATATTAAAGTGCAAGAAAATAAGAAAAAAATTTCATTGCTGACTAGAAAATCTGAGAAAGTTCTATAAACTAAAAATCTAAAGAGATCTGATTATAGGCAAAAATCAGATCAGAGAAAGCTGCAGCTACAACAAGCGAATGAGACTATACTATAGAGGTCTAGAGAAATTCAAAGCTCATGATCTATCAATAAATAATCAAAGAGGAGTCTATTTTCCCAAATATGATTTCTGACTGTGGACTGCCCCAGAGTGGACAACAGGATTAGAGAAACAGAACAAGGGAGCAGAAAACTTAAGGGAAGGGAGCTCCAAACCCAGAGGTCAAATGCCTGAACAAGTTACCTCCTGTCCAACCATACTCCTCCTCCTGCCCTGCAGTTATTCTTCTGCAATGATAATTCACATACCCACAGAAGTACAGAGGGATTTTCATTTGGACTGAGGTGTACATACTCTCCACCACTGACCAGGACTGCTCCATCTAGGTTCTTAATTATACATGTTAACAAACAACTAAGAATCACCAAAAATTTGAAGAAAAATTAGCCAGAAAGTCATCAAACTTAACAAACTAAAGAAGTAACATTCAGTAGAGTAAAAGAAACAGAAAAATATTTAAATAAGTGTCATTCTCAGTGAGATTTGCAAAGATAGCACATTAACAAAAAAGAAAAAGCTATTATAAAAACGAGTGCTACAAAATTAAAAATATCATGACTAATAAAATAATGATAAATCAAAGCTTAAAAAGCTGACCAGAAATTTAAAGCACCTAGCTGAAAATCAAGTTGTTGTTGTTATTATTATTATTATTATTATCATCATCATCATCATCATCATCATCATCATTATTTTTGGCTGGGCCGGGTTTGAACCCATCACCTCCGGTATATGGGGCTGGCGCCCTACTCCTTGAGCCACAAGCAACGTCCCTAAAAATCAAATTATTGAGCTAGAAGATAAACACAAAAAGATTATTCACCATCTACTACAAAATGGAAAAAGTTTAAGACTTCAGGTTCTTCAGGTAGATGTAGAAGTTTTAGTAGCTACCTAATCTAATGAATGGATAAAACTGAGAGAACTATGTGGAAAAATTAACCACGGAAAGAAAAGAAGAAAATTTCCCTTAGCCAAAGCCAGATTCAGGCTTTCAGACAACAGTCGAGGGATAGGCACCTGAGGCAGAACATTAAAAATAATAACACAACGACAATCACATTCTACTTTAATATCAGAACTTTAAGGATACAAATTCTGGTGAAATAATTTATCTACAATGGTATCAAATCACATTGTTATCAAAGTCCTTTTTAGTAATACCAAATAATAAAAGTCAATAGACTAGTATCTTCAAAGATCTAAATCCTAGATCTAGACTTTGTTAGAAAAGAATAAGAGAAAGAGCTTCTGGATGTCCTCAAAGTTTTCCTTTTTTTCAGTTATACAAAGGAAAGCCTGTGAATGGACAAGAGATCCAATTCATGTCCCTTAGAGTCGATGTATGTCTTCTTCTCCACATATACCCATAGTTGTAGATCCACACTGCTGTGTAAACATCACTCACCATTACGTTATTCCTGGAGCTGCTGAATCCCCCTTAAAACGAATTAGACCAAAATGATTATATATGGCCCTGAATGTCCTATGTGGAATAGAACCAAATATCAAAATTAAGAATATAAAATTGTGACTCAAAAACTTCAGTATTCATTCTTAGAAATTTACTTCCCCTGAAATTCAGATGATCACAAAATCTTCACTTTGGAGCTACATTACATGAATGCTGTCCATAGACAAGAATCGCAAAGTTTTCTGTTGCTAATGTTCCAACTAAAATTGACTTGAACCCACCATAATATTCTTCCTTTTAAATAATAGTTTG
The DNA here is from genome assembly GCA_963574655.1 of Perodicticus potto. Classification (NCBI taxonomy): domain Eukaryota; kingdom Metazoa; phylum Chordata; class Mammalia; order Primates; family Lorisidae; genus Perodicticus; species Perodicticus potto. Next base: position 15,249 of record CAUYRH010026261.1, read on the forward strand.
ATGTATTTTTTCTTTCTGAAAAATTTACCTGATTTTGAAAAAGAATCTGAAGTCCTAAACTAGTACCATGATTTCAAGAAGATAGGCTAACAAACTTCTGAAGGTCTAAACAAGCCTTGCATTTACCATGTACTCATATTCGTAGTATTACTCATAAAGAGTAAACCAACGGTCAAAAGTTGTTTTGTCTTACTGTTTTGCTAAAATGCCTTCCTGTGCATTTTCCTTCCATAAATTTCAGATGAAAATAAGTAAATTTTTTTTTTTTTTCAGTTTTTGGCTGGGACCGGGTTCAAACCCACCACCTCCATTATTTGGGGCCAGCACCCTACTCCTTTGAGCCACAGGTGCCACCCTAAATGTTTTTATAGTACAGAGCATCTACAAGCAGTTAATACAAAAGTTGAAAATATTGTCAATGGAAAAACAGAAGTCTTTCTACTCAGTGGGCAACAGCTATAAATTTAAAATGCTGATAAATACTCTTTGCAACATTTGTTTGTACAGGCTGAGTGTCCCTAATCTGAAAACACAAAATCCAAATGCCCTAAAATCTGAATCTTTTTGAACATCTATATGATACCATACAGTGAAAACTCCACACCTAACCTGGGTCAAAATGCAGGTGCACAAACACACAATTTAGTCAGAATGCCTCCTCATCTCTAGGGCAATTTTTGGCCCCTCAACTGCTTCTGATTTTTCTTTTCACCTAAAAAAAATTAAAATGTAATATACAGTAACTTCATAATCAAAACACAGAATTATAGGTGAAAACTGAAACCCTGGCATTTGTTGTTGCTATTGTTAACTAGCTGACATTTAACAGGATTTTGGTGAGACTACTATGCTGCTTAATTACTCTGAACATACTATTTTTTCCACTGGTATATCCTATTTTTTACTACTAAGCACTTATGTGTGAGTAAGTATAAGAAATGGTTGCCATTTTGGTAGCCATAAATTCAGAGTCAGGAACGATGGTGATGCAAAATAATCAGAGACTATCCAATACAGATGGCTGAGATAGTGATGCCTTTGCCTTCTGATAGTTAAATGTACATAAACTTGGTTTCATGCACAAAATTATTAAAAATAATGTATAAAACTACCTTCAACCTGTGAGTATAAGGTGTATATAAACATATATAAATTTTCTGTTTAGACTTGCATCCCATCCCCAAGATATCTCATTATGTACTAAGTATATCCATATATTCCAAAATCCAAAAAAATCCACAATCCCAAACACTTTTGTATCTTGTTTCAAATGTCAGAAAGAGAGGAGAAAAATGTCCAGCCTTTGATTTATTTAAACATAAATCCAAGGACCATTTAATCAAGATTCTTCATATCTTAACTGTCATATACATGCATAAAGGTAATTTTTATATAACCCAAAGTACAAAACAATAAAGCCTATTATAGATTAAAATCAATACTTAAATTATATTTCAGTATAATTATGTCAATGCTACTCACTTTTAGAAACAGAAAAATAATTATCTTCATCTACTCAATAACCCCAAATGAACAGACATTTCCACTGGTCTCCAAGGTCAGTCTCATTCAGTGATTCATTTTTGACATTACAACAGTGTTGTTAACTTGCATTACATTTTAGATTCTCTTCTTCTGATCATATATCTATTCTAGAAGCCAGGTACAGCATTTTAATAAGGTAAAATATTATGAACTTGCACTCCTGGGATATTTTTCAAATGCTTTTGGAAAATTTATATAAGGTAATTTTAGTCTTGCATATTTGGGCTAATTTATCTAGTTGAGAGTGAATACAAAAATAGTCTAATATGCATGTCCATAAAAATTTAAGGAAATGAGAAAAATGAAGAGTGGATCTAACTGCAATGTTTCTGAAGACTACATTCAATTTATATTACTAAATGTTTTAAAGACAAGAAATACGTTCTTCTCTTTCATTTAATATTTCTCAATGCTTTAATAAAGCTTTCTATATCTCTTATAGGCAAAAAGATCCAATTCAAAAGAATTAATAAATATGAATTGGCAGCTTGCATATATGTACACTATTAAATACTGGTATTAGTTTATGCTATTATTAAACTTATACTAAGACTATGAAATGTAAAAACTATGGAATTGTTCCTAAATTATATCCCATCAATACATAAGCATTTAAAGACGTCTTCAGAAGAAAAAGTCATTTCTGGTAGACTCTTAATACTGGGCTACAAAAGCTATTCTTGAAAATAGAATCTGCTTCAATTTGTAAGAAGTCTTTATAATGGGGAACAAATACTTAATGAACAATAAAACAAGATGAGAACATAACAAAGTCTACTATTTGAAATGAGGCCTACAGAAAACAATGGGCATGCACAATAATGAAAACGGAGTTCATCTGTCTTCTTGCCAATTCTTGGTAGCATTGACTAGGAGCTCTGTGTACACGGGTACCCTTGGAGACTGGCAAGCTTCAGTGTACGCAGGAACTTAAGTGAGCAGGAAAAAAACCAAGCTGTGAGCCTGCAATTCCCAAAGCAAGGGTAATGTAGGCTTAGTTGTGGAGTAACAAAAGATGCCACAGAAAACTCACCCCTTCCCATGTGGTTCATTACCTTTCTTCTAAGATCAGACTGGTTTCCAACCTTGGGTTGTCCATAAAAGTCGGGTAGAGGAGTCAGTTTTCCTAGTTCAGACACAGATGTTTAACTATTTCCCCTCTTTGCAGCTCCAAATCTTCTTCCTGCCTGTCTTCATATTTGTAGATTCTCAGTACCGAGACTCTCCAGAATCCAATGCCCCCTGCCCCCCACAACCTTCTTCCAGCTCATTTTCTCACTTTAGTTCACTTCATCTTTCCTTCTCCCAGTAATTTCTTAAAAACTTAGAAGTGCTGCTTTTTCTCTCTCTCTCCCCCGTGTGTCTCGTGTCTCTGTCTCTCTCTCTTTCTCTCTCTCCGTTCTTCCCCCTGTGTGTCTCATGTCTCTTTCTCTCTCTACTTTCTCTCCTCTCCACTCTTCCCCCGTCTCTCTCTTTTCCCTTCTCCTTAATGCTGCTCTGCAGCTTCCCCCGCCAATAAAGACCTTTCGTACAAGCAAAAAAAAAAGAAAAAAACAAAAAAAAGCCAGTGAGTCTCTCTGCTTTTCTCTGCTGGTGGATCCATTCCTTTACCTGCTTTTGTGCTTTCATTTCAGTGATGTCTCAGGAGTGACGTGAGGTCACCACGCATGCTCAGTCCTCCATTCTAAATCCGTTAGGACTTTTTCTTTTTTCCCGGTTTTTAACCAGACAACTTCCATCTAGTACCTTCAGTTATGTATAAAAATTTTATCTGCTAACCTATAGAACAGCTTTCTAAGATCTAACTAAATAAATAAAAACTCCAAAGCATTTCAATTTAACATAAATTGTGCATGTATTGGAAACCACTGGTTATTTTCATAACTGAAAGAGAACATATTATTATTACTATACACAATGCATAATTTTAAAAAATCTAATTCATCTGGTGAATCTTAAGAAGATTTAGTTAAAAAATGTAATTTTTCCAAATATCATAGCAAGTAAATTAGCTGCAAGATAATGAAAAGTAGATGTTTGAAAGTAAGAATTTAGTTTTTATTTCAAAGAAGGCAATGAATAAAAATGATCAACATTAATAGTATATGGAAGTTTGGGGGAATATAAATTATCATTATTTATAAAATCAAAATTTAAAAAATAATAATATAAACTTTAAAAATTCTGGAAACAGATATTAACTTTATGATAAACATACCACTAACCACACATGACTCTTAAGTGACTTATGTGAGTCATAGCTAACTGGAATCATTATATTGACTTATTATCTTACTGTCACTGTCTCATTGTTGGTTATATTTCATAAAATCAGATGGGAACCTGATCTCTTGCCAAGAATTCCTCCCCAAACAGAATTTTAATAAGAAGCATAAGCCATATAAAGGCAGCTTGAAATCTGTACTATATTAAATAATCTATTTTTAAGATTTTAATTGGCTATAGAAAGAGAAAGACACTTATAAAATTATAAAGTAGTTTATTTGACATAAATCTACTGATTATCATAATTGTGCCAGCATTATCTTTTAGAATTCAAATTTTATGTAGACCAAAAGAGTTAGGGGTTAAGTGTTGGGGAAGTGACCTTGACTTGTCTCTTCTGCTGTCTTAAATTCTCCAGTCAATTTCACATTCTAACTACTTCACTTATTAATACTTTAATATTGTATTACCATTACAAATAAGAGTTACTGTTTATTTACTGTCACAGTTACTTCAAATTCCTTTTGATGCAAAAATGTGTTTAAAATTCTTTGCTGAAACAAATGAGTGCTACAAAACCAAACTTTGCGGTTTGCCACGGCCAGGCTATTTGATTTGTCCAGATGTCTGACAGAGGAGAGATCTAAATACTAATCCACAATAATCACAGGAATAATGTCTGAGAACCTACCTAATTGCTATCATAAAACAAAAAAAATAAAAAATTATTCAATAAGTAAACATTTATTTGTAAATATTTACTTCCTTGAAACAGCCCCACCCACGGTAGTCCTAAATATACCAAGGTCAAGAAAATATGTGGTGAAAAACTTGACTTTCAGGAAGGAATATGACCAGAAATCATACTCTAATGTTGCACTAATAAATATTGCAGTAAATATTTTTTCTTTCACTTAAAAAAATAAAAGTGGGCTGGGCCCAGTGGCTCATGCCTGTAATCTTAGTACTTTGGGAGGTCAAAGTGGGAGTATCACTTGGGCTCAGGAGTTCGAGACCAGCTTGAGCAAAAGCAAGACTCCATCTCTATTAAAAATAGAAAAACGTAATGGTAGTGTAATGGGTGCTTATGGTCCTAGCTACTCAGGAGAATCGCTTGCATCAGAAGTTTGAGGTGACTGCGAGCTAGACTGAGGCCATGGCATTCTAGCCTGGGCAACAGAGGGAGACTCTTTGATAATAAATAAATAAATAAACACACAAACAAACAAACAAACAAATAAATAAAACTAAAAGTGCTAAATAAAGACAGTATCAATGGCATTTAATGAAGCTTCAAATTATTACAATGAGTATTGCTATTTATTACTCTTTGATTTTAGAAATCTCCAGGATGTTCAAACAAGATGGTCAATAAATTAATTTTTTTTTGTTTCAAATAAAATGCAGGCTGAGAAATTGCTTTTTCTTCCCCTTGTAGTCTTCCATTTCAATTTTGTTTTGGTCCACTTTAGGATCCAAGAGATAGTGAGATACACGGATTATCTCAAATGGAAGATTTTTGGTTTTCATTTTAATGCTATTTTTTAAGTTGGTAGAAAAGTAAAGAAAAACAAGGTTATTTGCACATCCAGGCCATAGTAATTCTCAACTTTGGCACTAAAAGAACCAGCAGGGATTTCTCCCTTTTTTTTTTTTTAAATACATGTATTTTATTATTCTTCATTACATTATTTCCCTCCCACCCCCCAGTGGTAAGACAGAATTTATTTACAGAAAAGAATACAGAAAACACTAAAGCTCCTGGTAGGGGGAGAGAACTCAAGTGGGGAGAGAGAACCTCTTAAAAAATTTCTATGTAGAGGGCCACTCCCAGAGATTTTGTAAGTCTTTAGACAGGGGCAGGTGTATTTTTTTAAAAAAACAAAAGAAAATTAGAACAAGATAAAATTTCCCCGACTATTTTGATCCTAACTAGATCTGGCACCTCTGGCATAGGTAAGCTGTAAGGGCTTTACTTTCTCAGGCTTTCCTTTACTTTTCTAAAGTCTTTATTGTAAAAACCTTAATTCCTTCTCTCTGATAACAGGTTACCTGCTTTACATACGCAACACTATCACATTACACTTCTCAGAATTATCCCTCACAGGGTTGTCTCATAGTTTACCTATATTAGAAGTGAAAGTTTCTTTCTTTCTTTCTTTCTTTCTTTCTTTTTTTTTTTTTTTTGAGACAGAGTCTCAAAACATCAGCTTCGGTAGAGTCCTGTGGTGTCACAGTGCACAGCAACCTCAAACTCCTGGGCTTAGGCTATTCTCCTGCCTCAGCTTCCCAAGTAGCTGGGGCTATAGGCGCCTACCACAATGCCCGGCTATTTTTCAGTTGTAGTTGTCATTGTTTAGCTGGCCCAGGGCAGGTTCGAACCCGCCACCCTCAGAGTATGCAGCCAGCACTGTAACCACAGTTTCAGAAGTGAAACTTTCGATGCTGTTCAAAAGCTACACTGCTGGAGGATCACTTGAAGCTAGGAGTTTGAGACCAGCCTGGGCAACTTAGAAGGAAGAAAAGAAAAAGCTGTGTGAGGTGGCACACGCCTGTAGTCCCAGCTACTTGGGAAACTAAGGTGGGAGGATCTCCTGAGCCCAGGAGTTTAAGGTTACAGTGAGCTATTAGCACACCACTTTCCAGCTTTTACAGAGCAAGACTGTCTTTTTTTTTTTTTAAAAAAAAAACAAAAACAAAAATACACCAGCAACAACTTACGTATTCTAAAACTTTACTTCAGGGGAATTTACGATCACAGAAGAATAACTATTTAAGGAACATTCTGATGGAAGCACACACTGGTATAGAGCTTAAAGAAAAATACTCAGGTTTTGAGAATATGCATTTAAGAAAGGCAATACATGACAAAGAGCAGAGTTTGTGGGGGAAAGCAGTGTAGGTGAATTCAATGATATATTCGTTTCGACCTGGCAGATTTCTGTATCCCAATATAGGCTGGTTTGAAACTCAGCAAACATCCAGGTCACAGTATAAAAGAAAAAATAAAAGTAAAAGAGGAAAACCAGTAATATAATGGAAAAATCTTGATAATCTTTTAGTCAGAAGCAATGTTTTAATGATAAGGAAATTGTGATCAATTATTGCAGCAGCTCTATTGTAGCAGCCTGTGCATGGTACCCCTCTTGTGGATGTAAACAGATTATGTGGCCTAAGAATAGTTACACGTATTACGGTTCAGTTTCAAATTCATGTCTCTAATCTCTTTGTCTTTTACTTTTTTGTACAACATTTTTAAAAATGCTTATGTCTTTCTCCCACACTGATTTTGCTTTAATATTTTCTAACCTCTTACTTATTCTTTAATTACTAAGCTTGTACAAATATCATAAAAATAACTACTGGTCTTGTGTCACTACCATAGACAATTTACTAACCTTCAGACTACATACACATGTTAATAAAATATGAAATTAGACAATTAAGTTTGCAAACTCATCTAGAAAAAGTGCTACATACCTCATTGCTGAGTATCATTATGGTCACCTTCGAAGTACTCTCTTTGGACATCCGGTAAGTGTGTAATGACAGATCCGATGGCCATTCCAGAAAAAGAGTTCCAAAATTACTTTGAAGAATGGACTAGGCACAGGCATTTGTGCACAGCTTCCCAGGAGGGAGCACCTCCCAGGTGATCCCAGTGATATTCAGCAACGGAGTATATAGTCCTTTTTCTAGGATGAGTTCATGAACTTAACTGTCCAAGCTCATACATTACACTTCAGAAGCTACCTGAATACATTAATTTTAACCATGTCTGACTTTTGCTTTTGTTTTTTACTCTATATCCAAATTTAAACCTTTTAATTCTGGCTCACGGGCATTTAAATTGCATCTCATTTGGAATCAATTTCTCTGATAACTGTAATCACCTTCAAAAACTAATGACTACATAGTTGAGGTTACTGGAAAACTATATGCTTAAATAATTCCCAGAAACCTATCCATTTCTTGATTGTTCAAAATCTAATTAATACTACTATATTCTTTATATTGTTTTCCTTTTGACCTTAAAGATTAAAGAACAAGTTCATAGGTTTTATTTTTGAGGCAAGAAAAAACTCTAACTTTAAAAGGATAATTAATTAAGAGCCAGAACTAACCCATTCCTTCCTTTTTTCTTTCCTTCATTCCTTCCTTCCTTGCTAAAGATCTCAACTTAAGTTGTCCAAGACATGAACAGACAAATCAAAGTTTGAGTTGAGAAAAGATTTCTCCTAATTTTTCTAAAGCAACACACTGCAAACCTAGACTTCATTTAAAATGTGCCAGGAGAAACAAAAGGATGGAAGCACTGCTTGACCGGGCTGAGGCAGCAGCAGAGAATCCTGGCCTACACAAGCCAAGAAGCCAAGACCAGTCAGATGCAGGCACAGACAACAGAGAGAGTATGTGCTGGCTGCTGGACCCTGCCACCTCCCCCTTCTCCCTGACACCTGTGCCCAAAGGATGAGCCCTGTGCCAAGGGCATCCTGCTGGAGTCATTTGTCCACCAGGTTGGGGGCACTCGTGTGTGCTCTGCTTCAATGAGACACCCCTGTGCAAGCCCCTCGTCCCAAGGGAACATCATTTCTATGAGACCCTCCCAGCTGAGATGTGCAAATTCACTCCCCAGTACAAAGGTGAAGTGTCTGTGAGCTTTGAAGAAGATGAAGGCAGGAACTTGTGTTTAACAGCACATCCACTAAAGGGGGACCATGGAACTGTGGACACTGTAGATAATTCAGACTGTGAACCAAAAAGTAAGCTCCTAAGGTGGACAAACAAAAAACATCACGTTCTAGAAATGGAAAAGACTCCCAAGGACTGGGTGTGCCAGCACTGGAAAGAGGAGATGATGAAGAGCCCTAAGTTAGAAGTATAATTTGAGTGGCTAAAGAAATCAGAAGTTTTATAGTACAGTGTAGAGAAAAAGGGGACTATAAGTTCCCAACTTAAACTCTACAACCTTTGGAGCATGAAATGTCACCAGCAACAGTTACAGAGAATGAAGAAGAATGCAAAGCATCTCAACCAGTACAAATTTATCTTACTGGAGAATCTGACTTCCCGCTATGAGGTGCCTTGTGCCCTTGACCTCAAGATGGGCACACACCAACATGGTCACGATGCTTCAGAGGAGAAGGCAGCCAACCAGATCCAAAAATGTCAGCATCAGCAGAGCACATCTGCGGTCATTGGCGTGAGTGTGTGCGTGTGTGCATGTGTATGTGTGTGTGTGCTTGTGTCATGCAGGTATACTAGGTGGCCAGTGGACTCATGTTCATGAATAAGTACCATGGGCGGAAGCTGTCAGTGCAAGGCTTCAAGGAACCACTTTTCCAGTTTTTCCACAATGGGTGCTACTTGCGCTGTGAACTCCCGAGCCCTGTGCTCAAGAAGCTGGCTGAGCTCAAAACTGTGTTAGAGCGACAGGAGTCCTACCGCTTCTACTCAAGTTCTCTGCTAGTCATCTATGATGGCAAGGAACGGCCTGAAGGGGCCCTGACTCAGATGCTGAGGACTTGGAACACCTTTCAGAGGAGTCAGCAGATGAGTCTGCTGGTGCCTATGCCTTCGAGCCCATTGGTGCCAGCTCAGTAGATGTGCGCATGATTGACTTTGCGCACACCACCTGTAGGCTGTATGGCAAGGACACTGTGGTGCACGAGGGCCAAGATGCTGGCTATATCTTTGCTCTTCAGAGCCTGATAGACATTGTCACAGAGAAAAGTGAGGAGCGTGGGCAGGGAGCTTGCTGTCTGTTTCAGTACCTGAGAGACGCTGTGTCAGGGAGGAGGTCAGTATGGCCAGCTGTTGGCCCTTGCAGCCAGGAGCTAATGTGCAGTGGCCTCTGTGAGCCCCAGCCTGAGCCAGTCCCAGCTGCACTTGGAATCTTTTATTTATTTTAACTATTTCTTCAACATTCTATGTTTGATGATGCAAATACCTCTTTCTTCCTTGAGTATATATGTTCTAATATAAATCTTTTTGTTTATTGTAAAAAAAAATATGCCATTCCTATAGAAAACAGGTAATACAAATGTGCTCATTCCAAAATAATACTTGCAAACAGTCTGAAATGAGGACTACAGATTCCACAGATATGAAGCTTTCTGATGGGGAAAGAGTTGGAGGACATTTACTGGAGTTAGTGGCAAAAGTCAACACAAACCACATTGGTATTGGTAAATGGGACAATTTTTTTTAAAAAGTATCTGCCCAGTTATTTAACAACAACAATAACCTCCCCAACGTCTACCACCACCCCCACCAAAAAAAAAAAAAAAAAAAAAACCCAAAAAGCAAACTGGGCAATTTTCTTTCTTAGCTCATTATGGTTCATCTAAATATTATACAAATTTTATATAAATAAATTTATTACATAAATATATAACATAAGGAACTATTTAGTGAATGATTTAAGAATGTAACAGAGATAAATAAAATGATTATATTTTGGAAAAACTCAATAATTTGCTGAATGTCTATCATATGCTTAACTAATGAGAGACCCTGGTACTTGCTAAATCATAATATATGAAATTTTAGAGAATAACTTCTACTTTATAGATGAAATATTTTTCTCAAATTGAAATTGGGAAAATTTCCAAATTAAAACTTTCTGGATAGACTATCAATGAGTTAAGTTTCCAACTTAGTAGTCTAAATGATACACTTAATATTATTTAACTCTAAAAAGGGTGATATTAAGTCTAGTATGTATACATCAGGAAATGGATAATATGATACTAGGGTGTTAAAAATATCAGAACATATATATATTTACCTAATTCTTTTCTATTTTCTAAGCTTTTATGTATACACAAGGACACTATACATATATGATCCACGTAAGTTATACATACAATATAGGTGGTACATAGTCTAAATTTGTATTGATAGGTTATATAATCATGGAAGGCTAGAGTAAAATAAAAATTTTCAGACAGTAATAATGGAAAATATTTCATGGCACTGGAATGAAGTCATTTATTAAAAAGGGCACAGAAAAAAGGAACAATGAAGGGCAATTGAGAAATAAATCACATTAAAATTGAGAATTTAACCTTATCAAAAGACACCTTAAGAGTTAAAAGGTAAGCCATGGAATGGGAAAAGATAACTGCAACACTCACTTTCAACAAAAAACTTATATAATTTCTACAAAATCAGAAGAAGAAAAGAAATAACAGTTGCAGCAGAACTAAATGAAATGGAAAATAAACACATACAAAAGACAAACAAAAAAGTTGGTTCTTTGAAAAGATAAACAAAATTAACAGACCTCTTACTATATTTACCATGAGTAGAAGAGACAGGACCAAATAAGCTCAACCAGAGATGAAAATGGAGATATTACAACTGATACCACAGAAATACAAAACATCATCTGTGAATACTATGACAATCTCTAGCACATAAATTAGAAAATGCAGAGGAAATGGACAAATTCTTGGAACACACATAACCACTCCAGACTCAATCAGGAAGAAACAGAACTCCCAAACAGATCAGTAATAAGTAGCAAGATCAAACCAGTAACAAAAAATCTTCCAACAAAAAAAATCCTAGACAATATGGATTCACAGCCAAATTTTACCAGACCTACAAAGAAGAGCTTTTACCCATACTACAGAAATGAATCTGTAACATTGAAACAAAGAACAATCTCCCAACTCATTCTATAAAGACAATACCACCTTGAAACAAAAGCTAGGAAAGGATACAACAAGAAAAGAAAACTACAAACAAATAACCCTTATGAATACAGATGCAAAAATCTTCAATGAAATACTAGCAAACCAAATTCACAGCACTTTAAGAAAAATAATCCACCATAACCAACTGGTATTCATCCCAAAGATGCAAGGATGGTTCAATATATGTAAATTAATAAATGTGATTCACCACATAAACAAAAGCAAAAACAAATTCATACGATCATCTTAATAGATGCAGGAAAAGCATTTGACAAAATCCAGTTCCCTTTCATGATAAAAACCTGAAACAAACTAGGCAGAAGGACCAAATCTCAAAATTATAAAAGTCACATATGACAAACCTACAGCCAACATCATGCTGAATAGGAAACAGCTGAAAACATTCCCACTAAGAACTAAAACAAGACAAGGGTGCCCACTATTGCCATTTCTACTCAACATAGTGGAAGTCCTTGCCAGAGCAATCAGGCAAAAGATAGAAATAAAGAGTAGCCAAATTGTAAAAGAGGAAGTCCAATTATCCCTTTCTATTGACAATATGATCTTGTATCTAGTAAACCCCAAACCAAGAGACTCCTGGAATTAATAAATAATTTGAGCAACCTCTCAGGTAATAAAACCAATGTATACAAATCAGGGGCATTTCTATATACGAATAATAGTAAAGCTGAGAGTCAAATCAAAGACTCAATACCATTCACAATAGCTACAAAGAAAATAAAATGCCCAGGAATATACATAACCACCAAGGAAGCAAAAGAGCTCCACAAAGAGAGCTACAGAACACTGAGGAAAGAAATCACAGATGACACAAACAATTGGAAAAGCATATCAAACGTCCATAACCACCCAAAGTGATATTCAGATCCAATACAATCTCCATCAAAATACCAGTGTCCTCTTCCACAGGTATAGTGTAAATAACTGTACGGTTTGTTTGGAACCACAAAAAAAGCCTGAATAATCAAAGTAATCTTAGGCATAAAGAACAAATTCGGAGTCATCACATTACCAGCCTTCAAGTTATACTATAAGGCAATAATAACCAAAAAAATTAAAAGATATTGGTATAAAAATAGAGACACAGAACAATAGAACAGAATAGATAATCCAGATATAAAACCATCTAACTGCAGTCAAGTAATCTTTGACAAAGCAGACTATAATGTCCACTGGGGAAAAGAAACTCTATTCAATAAATGATGCTGGGAAACGCTGATAGCCAGATATAGAAGATTGAAACAGGACACTATCTATCACTACTCACAAAAAAATTAATTCTAAATGAATAAAAGACTTTTCTAGAATTCTTATGAAACCATAAGAATTGTACAAAAAAATCATAGTAAACACTCTTCTAGATGCCTAAAATTTCTGACTAACAACCTCTATGGCAGTTACAACAACAGTAACAATAAATATCTGAGATTTTATTAAATCAAAAAGCTTCTGCACAACTAAAGAAATAATCAACAAAGTGAATAGACAACCCACAGAATGGGAGAAAATTTTCATGAACTATACATGCAATAAGGGCTAATATCCAGAATCTACAAAGAACTTAAGCAAATCAACAAGAAAAAACAAATAGCCCAATTACAAAGTGGCTAAAAGACATGAACAGAAGTTTTTCAAAAGAAGACAGACCAATGGCAACAAAAATATTTGTATGAAAAAATGGTCAACATCATCAATCAGAGAAATGCAAATTAAAACTAGAAACTAAAACTCCTTGTTAGAATTTATTAAATTCTTTTATTATTCTTTTATTTAAAAGTCCCCAAACAATAGAGGCTAGGTGGATGCCAAGAGAAAGGAATAATTATCCACTGTTGGTAGAATTATCAATTAGTACAACCTCTATGAAAAACAGAATGAAGATTCCTCAAAGAACTAAAAGTATACCTACCACTTGATCAAGCAGTCCCTCCACTGAGTCTCTACCCAAAGAAAAAGAGGGCATTTTATCAGAAAAGACACCACCTGCACTCAAATGTTTATGGCAGCACAATTCACAATTGCAAACACAGGAATCAACATAAGCATCCATCAGTTCATGAGAAGATTAACAAAAATGTGGTCAATATATACCATGAAATACTTTCGGACATAAAAAGGATGAATCAATGTTTTTTTGCAAGAATTTGGATAGAACTAGAGACTATTATCCTAGTGAAGTAGCTCAAGAATGGAAAAACAAATGCCACATGTACTTTCTATTAAATTGGAATGAATCAATGGGTGTATGTGTGCACAGAGGAACTAAAAGTCGCTGGAAATCAAGCAGGAGGAAGGGAGGAGGAAAAAACCTACCTAAGAGACACAGTGAACACTATTTGGGTGACAGGCACAGTTACAGCCACAACTCAAACTTACAAAAGTAATCCATGTAACAAAGGAGTACAAGCTGTACTCCTTTAATATTCTAGAATAATAAAATAAAATATTTGGAGGAAAAATCAATACTGAAGAGAGACAACTTGATGGATAAATGTACAAAATATTTGAAAAGGCATTTTTCAGAATAGTTAACCTTCAACATGTTAAAGGTTGTTCAACTCATTAGCAGTTAGAAAAGTGTTAGATAATAGCTCAATATGATACCTTTAAACTAACTCATGAGAATGACTGCAATTAAAAACACTGATAATACCAAAGGTGGAGAAGATGTGTACCAACCACATCTCTCATACACATGTGGTAGGAAGCAAATTGGTATGACCACAATAGGAAAAAAACTGTTTGGCATTATCTGCAGAGGCTGAACCTGTGATCCAGCAATTCCTATCTAAGTAAGTACTCAACAGAAACTCATACACGTGCAACAACCATATTACCAACTCAAATTTCCATCATTAAAAGCGATTAAATATGCTATGTTATGATCCTATAAAAGAATATTTACTACTAGGAACATAACACATTACTACACATTATGGAGCAAAAGAACCCAGAGATAAAAGAGTACATTCTGACTGACTCTACTTATTCAGAAGGCAAAACTAATCTATCATATTATAATAGTTGAGAGAGCAGCTAACTTTGGAAAGCAGAAATGGGATCATAGTTAGTTAAAAGGGCTTCTGGGGATGCCAAAATGTTTTATACCTTCAGTGAGAGATGGTTATTTGGATGTGTTCATTTTATGGTAACTCACTGAACTATATATAAGTTATACTGCACAGAAAATCAAAACCTCAAAGTACTCCAGGCTTTAAGAATTCTAGAAGATTTATTGGTAACTAGAAAAGTGAGGTTTGATATTAAGAGAAGAGGTGAAGAGTAATAAATAAAAACTGAAAAATTGTAATCAGTGATGCTAACAAGTCTGAAAGGTCGGGGTCTCTACTGGTGACTCAGTGAGCAAAAGAACAGTGAGAAAGGAAATGAACAAAGGCTAAAATCTTCACTAGCATTATAACCTGGAAGGACTGGTGGTCTGGTGGGACATTTGCTACAGAAGCCAAATGAAAGTGGAGACAGAAATAACAAAGGTAGGGGAACTCTCAGCAGCCTCAGAGCAATGTAATGAGATTTCTCATAGAAACACCATCAGAGAAAGACAGAGACTGCCCCTGGACAGCTATGCCGATCAGCTAGGGCAGCTTTCCTAGCTAACAACACTCTTAAATCTGGCATCTGAAAGACTGCCTGTTTTAAACACAAACAAAAAATGTACTAGATAGTACTGAAAAGAAAACACTTTCAATTTTATAATAATTACTAACACAAGGTCACACAGACTGGAAAAAAAATACCCATACTTCACATATAAATTCTGGTGGTAGTAATAATCTAATGCACACGGCTTATGCAAATACATTGGAAATAAAGTAAAATTCAGTGTTCAAGTGGAGAAGCCACTGAAGTGTCCAGTAATCGTGCACTTAAATAAGGCAATTTGGCTGAAACTGCATTCATCTGTAAATAATTTATACACAGATCTAGATATAATCTACCTAAAATAGTATGAATTCTAAAAAATACCCAATTGGGTAATTTAATCTCTAAGTTTAAAGAGTGTTGATTTTAAAAGGGTCTCAGAGTACCCTTTGTGAAGAGATCTTTTAAGGTATAAATGTTTGATAGAGCAGAGGGAACAGCTGACGCAGAGCCTCAGGAGTGCTAGGGGAAAAGGGCACCAGCTCCACTAATCAGCCACTTAGCAGAAGTGAGTCAGAGCAGTTTCTGCAGGGCTTGAGACTTTCACTTTCACTGGAAAACCCTCACTGGTCTCTGTTTATATCCTACCAACGAAATTTTTCAAATGTACATGTATTTGTAAGAGGACATACGAATCAATCATTTCTCTAATATAATATCAGATCTATGTCTTTGATACATAGTTTTACCATGTTTTTTTTTTTTTAATTTGTGAAGTGTGATAGCAACTACGTTTAAACAAACCATAACAATAAAAAGAACACTGAAGCATTTAAGAAGAGAAAGGGTGGGCTACTAATAAGAAGCTAATCAGTCAAAAAACATGAATTGAACAGACAACTGGTCGATAACGAATACTTTTTAACTCCATGAAGAGTGTTTTTGGTTCTTCAGTATTCATTACTACAAAAGCCATAATTATCTTGGCTATTAATTGTGGGACTGTTACTTGCTTATTGGCTTTTGAATTCAATTGAATCACTTGTTTTTTTTTTTTTCTCATTTTTTTTATTATTAAATCATAGCAGTGTACATTAGCACAATCAAGGGGTACAATGTGTTAGTTTCATATACAATCTGAAATGTTTTCATCAAACTGATTAACATAGCCTTCAGGGCATTTTCTTTGTTATTGTATGAAGACATTTGTATTCTGCATTTAGTAAGTTTCGCCTGTACCCTTCTAAGATGCACCAGAGGTGTGGCACCACCAATTACCCTTCCTCCACCCTAACCTCCCCCCTCCCCTCCCTTGCCCCTTTCCCCATATTCTTGTGCTATAGTTGGGGGTTTATAGCCTTCATATGAAACCTATAAATTAGCTTCATAGTAGGGCTGAGTACGTTGGATACTTTTTCTTCCATTTTTGGGATACTTTGCTAAGAATATGTTCCAGCTCCATCCATGTAAACATGAAAGAGGTAAAGTCTCCATCTTTATTTAAGGCTGCATAGTATTCCATGGTATACATGTACCACAATTTATTAATCCATTTGTGGGTCGATGGGCACTTGGGCTTCTTCCATGACTTAGCAATTATGAATTGGACTGCAATAAACATTCTGGTACAGATGTCTTGTTTATAATGTGGGATTTTTCGTCTTCTGGGTATATACCTAGTAAAGGAATTATAGGATCAAATGGCAGGTCTATTTTTAGATCTCTAAGTACTCTCCAAACATCCTTCCAAAAGGAACGTATTAGTGTGCATTCCCACCAGCAGTGTAGAAGTGTTCCCTTTTCTTCACATCCACGCTAACATCTCTGGTTTGGGGATTTTGTCATGTGGGCTAATCGCACTGGAGTTAGGTGATATCTCAAAGTAGTTTTGATTTGCATTTCTCTGATGATTAAGGATAGTGAGCATTTTTTCATGTGTCTGTAGGCTGTGCACCTGTCTTCCTTAGAGAAGTTTCTCTTCAAGTCCTTTGCCCACCCTGATATGGGATCACTTGTTCTTTTCTTGCCAACACATTTGAGTTCTCTGTGGATTCTGGTTATAAAACCTTTGTCGGAGGCATACCTTGCAAATATTTTCTCCCATTCTGAGGGCTGTCTGCTTGCTATACTTACTATGTTCTTGGCTATACAGAAGCTTTTTAGTTTGATCAGGCCCCAGTGGTGTATTTTTGATACTGCTTCAATTGCCTGGGGAGTCCTCCTCATAAAATATTCACCCAAGCCAATTCCTTCAAGAGTTTCCCCTGCACTTTCCTCTAATATTTTGATAGTTTCAAGTCTTAAGTTTAAATCTTTAATCCAGTGAGAGTCTACCTTTAGTTAATGGTGAGAGGTGTTGCTCCAGTTTTCGTCTTCTACAGGTCACCAGCCAGTTTGCCCATCACCATTTGTTAAATAGGGAGTCTTTTCCCCACTGAATGTTTTTAATTGGCTTGTCAAAGATCAAATAACAGTAAGTAGCTGGATTCATCTCTTGGTTCTCTATTCTGTTCCACACATCTACCTCTCTGTTTTTGTGCCAGTACCATGCTGTTTTGATCACTATTGATTTATAGTAGAGTCTCAGGTCTGGTAGCGTGATTCCTCCTGCTTTGTTTTTATTTCTGAAAAATGTCTTTGCTATTCGAGGTTTTTTCTGATTCCATATAAAATAAAGTATTATTTTTTGAGATCTTTAAAATATGACAATGGAGCTTTGATAGGAATTGCATTAAAATTATATATTGCTTTGGGTAATATAGACATTTTAACAATGTTGATTCTTTCCAGCCATGAGCATGGTATGTCTTTCCATTTGTTAACATTTTCAGCTATTTCTTTTCTTAAAGTTTCATATTTCTCTTTATAGAGATCTTTTACGTCCTTTGTTAGGTTAATTCCCAAATATTTCATCTTCTTTGGCACTACTGTGAAAGGAATAGAATCCTTGACTGTTTTTTCGGCTTGACTAATATTGGTATGTATAAAGGCTGCAGATTTATGAGTGTTGATTTTGTAGCCTGAGAAACTGCTGTATTCCTTGATCACTTCTAAAAGTTTTGTAGTAGAATCCCTGGTGTTTTCCATATATACAATCATATCATCTGCGAAGAGTGAAAGTTTGATCTCTTCTGACCCTATGTGGATACCCTTGATCACCATTTCTTCCCTAATTGCAATGGCTAAAACTTCCATTACAATGTTGAAGAGCAATGGAGACAATGGTCA
>CAUYRH010026262.1:0-23836 GCA_963574655.1 Perodicticus potto
CCACTTTGAGTGCAGACTCTGGCTGAGCTGATTTCTCCTTGTCTCTAAGCAGCCCCTCACCCCTAGTCAGCTTCCTGAATTCCCGTCTTCCTCCAGTTCTGCAACTCAGAAAAAAAGAACAACCAAAAAAGTGACAGTCAATCTCCTCCTCTCAGTGACGCATCATCCACTGGTTTCACCATCCTACTCTGCATTCTTTTTTTTTTTTTTTTTGGCTGGGGCTGGGTTTGAACCCACCATCTCCAGCATATGGGGCCGGCACCCTACTCCTTTGAGCCACAGGCACTGCCTATGCATTCCTTTTATTTTTTAACGTCGTGGGGCCTTCACTTCTTTCCCTTTTTCCTGTGGGCCCTGAGCATGACACCAAGTGTCACAGTCTGCAGCTTTGCTTCCGGATCCCTGAATACATTTAGTTGAGGATAGCCTTAACCGTGAATCATGGGCTCTGCTTCAGACCCAGTCTCTGAGGATAGTCTAAAAGGTAAGAAATTTCTCGAGAGAGGCTGCACGCCCCGGTCTTGGCAGTAATCTTTTTGTTTGACTGTGTGTATGAACTCGTGGTAGGTACTAGAGCACTTGCTGACCATGTTTTAGACAGTTGTTCAGTGACACCACTAAGCCCCCTTACCTGTGTTTCCCTTCTGTATCCTTGTGACTGGGAATAGGGGTTCAAGTTCAAATTGGAATGAGATTTTTCTGAACAACATTGATAAGATTTTTACCTGCATATTTTAATGAACTGTCTTACAGCTCATGTTGTTAAATTTTTATCAAAACTCCAGATACAGGGAACAAATTCTCTTTGACAAATGTTTTTAGGTATGCTTAGTCTGAAAATATTCTCAGGAAGATATTCATGATTATTAATTTGTGTGGAAACTTTGTCATCTAACTTGTTTATTTGTTTATTTATTCATTCATTCATTCATTCATTCATTCATTCATTTATTGAGACAGAGTCTCACTACGTCACCCTTGGTAGAGTGCCGTAGCATCACAGCTCACAGCAACCTCAAACTCTTGGGCTTAAGTGATTTTCTTGCCTCTGGCCTCCCAAGTAGGGGGGACTACAGGGGCCCACCACAATGTTGTCGTTATTTTAGTTGGCCTGAGCCGGGTTTGAACCCTCCACTCTCAGTGTATGTGGCCAGTGCCGTAACACTGAGCTACAGGTGCCACCTAACTTGTTCTTTAACTAAAGTGCCCCCCCCAATCTTTTTTCAGCTCGAGTGTGCTGCTCGGCCCGTTACAACTTAGCCCTTTTGGCACTTTTTGGATTTTTCGTTGTCTATGCCTTACGTGTGAACCTGAGCGTCGCCCTAGTGGACATGGTAGATTCAAATACAACCTTACTAGATAACAGAACCTCCAAGGAGTGTCCAGAGCATTCTACTCCTGTGAAAGTTCATAATCGGACGGTAGGTACTATTTTTTAAGCAAACAATCTTAACTAATCCTAAAATACTTCCAAGTAAAAGTATTAAAGGGTCTTTCTTCAGCCTCTAGAAACCACAAAAACTTTATTTATGTATATTCTGCATCATTCTTTTTCTGTTTTTTTTTTTTTCTTTTTTTGAGACAGTCTCACTATGCCGCCCCTAGTAGAGTGCTGTGGTGTCACGGTTCACAGCAACCTCAAACTCTTGGGCTCACTGCTCGGCGCCTGTATAGCTCAAGCAGTTAAGGCTCCAGCCATATAAACCAGAGCTGGTGGGTTCGAATCCATCCCGGGGCCTGCCAAACAACAATGACAACTACAACCAAAAAAAATGCTGGGTGTTGTGGTGGGCACCTGTAGTCCCAGCTACTTGGGAGGCTGAGGCAGGAGAATCACTTGAGCCCAGGCGTTGGAGGTTGCTGTGAGCTGTGATGCCACGGCACACTACCCAGGGAGACAGCTTTGAGGCTCTGTCTCAAAAAAAAAAAAAACTCTTGGGCTTAAGCAATTCTCTTGCCTCAACCTCCCAAGTAACTGGGACTACAGGCCCCACCACAACACCCAGCTATTTTTTTGTTGCAGTTGTCATTGTTGCTTAGCAGGCCAGGGCTGGGTTCGAACCCGCCAGCCCCGATTTATGTGACTGAGCTGCAAGCACTGAGCCAGGCATCACTCTTTTTCTGTGTGTTTTCTCAGGAACTGGTTTCACAGTAACTTGTAACTACTGGTTCTACTGCCAAGATCTTCCTTGATCTGTCTGAAAAGTAATTCTTCAATTCCCTTTATAAATTTACCATTCTGGAAGAGAATTAGGAAAAACCTATTTTATATATCAGAGAATTAGATTGTTTCAAATGCTTCTAAATAGTTTTTATAGTACTATTATTTAATATCTGTTTCATTTATATGGTTATTGATGCTAGACAGTTTACATAATCTCAGTTGCCAGATAAAAAATAAGAACAGGCTAATTTCTTTTCTTTTTCTTTTTTTTTTTTTTTTTTTTTTTTTTGAGTCTGAGTTTCAAGCTATCACCTTGGCTAGACTGCCGTGGCATCATAGATTACACCAACCTCCAACTCAGGCTCCAGTGATCCTCTTGCCCTAGTTTTTCTATTTTTAGTAAAGACAGGGTCTCAATTTTGCTCAGGCTAGTCTCAAACTCGTGAGCTGATGCAATCCAAACACCTCTGCCTCCCAGAGTGCTAGGATTACAGGTGTGAGCCACCACACTCAGCCAAAACTGTCTAATTTCTTAGTACATTCTTTTCCAAATTTATACCTGCCTAACCTAAACTACTTTGCCTGCCTCATGTTACAGTGGAATTATGATAAATGCCTGTTCATCATCTTTTAGAATTAAGTCTTAGAAAATTTTAAAGTGTAATTTTGATTATCACACAAGGAAACAGCACATAGAGAGGAGGCTGGCATTTTTTAGGATATTTTCATCCATTGTCAGTGCTCATGAAGGCACTAGAGCATGCTGGGGTGAGTTTTCTCTGCCATTTACAAACAGGAGTGTTCCTGCAGGGAAGAGGGTTGCTCTCCAAGCGAAATAATGACTGATCAAACATCTGCATGTTTGGATGGCGCCTGTAGCTCAGTGGTAGGGCGCTAGCCCCATACACCCAGGCTGGCGGGTTCGAACCCATCCTGGGCCAGCTAAAACAACAGTGACAACTGCAACAAAACAGAAAAAAATAGCTGGGCATTGTGGTGGGCGCCTGTAGTCCCAGCTACTTGGGAGGCTGAGGCAAGAGAATCACTTAAGCCCAAGAGTTGGAGGTTGCTGTGCTGTGATGCCACGGCACTCTACCCAGGGCAACAGCTTGAGAATCTGTCTAAAAAAAAAAAAAAAAACTACCTATTTATCTTTAACAATGTGACTGATTCCCATCCCCCCTGCATACACATCCCCCCTTTCCGCACTCCAACCTATGACCTTCAGGGGAAGTACTGCTGGACCACACAAACAGTTCTAGAATTCTGAGCTACAAGTTGGTACCCTACCTAAACAAGGGTAGTGGGGATTGGGGGCTTGGGGATTGTCTCGCTTTGTATCTTTTTCCTGTGTTGACCTAGCTGCTTATCTTCATCTGCCTGTGTCAGCAGTAGAGAGAAATCCTGGAATGGATCTTGCCAGGTGGGCTTGGGTATAGAGCCACGTCCACTGAAGACGTCAGACGTTCAGATCAGTCACTCGGTCGTCTTCAGTACCTTACCGTGTGCTGCTACTAATTAAAAGCCAGGTCCTACTTGTGTGAACTTTATGGCTTGGTTTAAATTCCTGCTCTTTTCTTGCTTAAGTGCTTGGTCTGAAATGGGAGGTATTACTATAATTATCATTGTCTGTATTTATACCTGCTAAGGGGTAACAGTAGGAAAACAGGGCCTATCAGGCCTTATTTTATGTGCATTTTCCATTTAATTTTCTCAGATGACACATCCCACAAGTAATAGTACAAGACTGAAACCCAGGCCTGGCTCCAGATTCTAGCTCACCCACTGCCACATCCTGTTTGATAACTTTCTGAATGAACCTATGACTCTTTTATGAGCCTTCTTGGTTGCGATTATTCCAAAGTATCGATAGCTCATCCTGTGGTCTCTGGTTGCATAAAATAACAAGGCTTCTCGAAGTTTATGTGACTTTCAATTCTCTTCCTTTTACTTCTAGAAATGGAATGTGTCTGTGTCTTGATGACTCACCCACTTACCAGAAAGTTTGCATATTTTTCAGTCCAAAATAGTGGTTCCAAATTCCTTTTACATGTACTTACATGCTGTTTAGTCATGGTCTTAAAGGATTTTTTTTTCTCCTGCTTTTTGTAGGGCAAAAAGTACCAATGGGATGCAGAAACTCAAGGATGGATTCTCGGTTCTTTCTTTTATGGCTACATCGTCACACAAATTCCTGGAGGATATATTGCCAGCAAAATAGGGGGCAAAGTGTTGCTAGGACTTGGGATCCTGGGCACTGCTGTCCTCACCCTGTTCACCCCCCTTGCTGCAGATTTAGGGGCTGGACCTCTCATTGCACTCGGAGCACTGGAAGGACTGGGAGAGGGTGTCACATTTCCAGCCATGCACGCCATGTGGGCTTCCTGGGCTCCCCCTCTGGAAAGGAGCAAGCTTCTGACCCTTTCATATGCAGGAGCACAGCTTGGGACAGTAATTTCTCTTCCTCTTTCTGGAATGATTTGCTACTACATGGATTGGACTTACGTCTTTTACTTTTTTGGTGTACTTGGAATATTTTGGTTTATTTTATGGATGTGGTTTGTTAGCGACACACCAGAGACGAACAAGAGAATCTCCCATTCTGAAAAGGAATACATTGCTGCATCATTAAGAAATCAGCTTTCTTCACAGAAGTCAGTGCCGTGGGTTCCCATTTTCAAGTCACTGCCACTTTGGGCTATTGTAGTTGCACATTTTTCTTACAACTGGACTTACTATACTTTATTGACATTACTGCCAACTTATATGAAGGAGATCCTAAGGTTTGATGTTCAAGAGAATGGGTTGTTATCTGCATTGCCTTCTTTTGGTAATTGGATATATATGATCCTAGCTGGTCAAGCTGCTGATCATCTAAGGGCAAAATGGAAGTTTTCAACTCTATATATTCGCAGAATTTTTAGCCTTATAGGCATGATTGGACCCGCAGTCTTCTTAGTAGCCGCCGGATTTATAGGCTGTGATTATTCTTTGGCTGTTGCCTTCCTGACCGTATCAACAACCCTGGGAGGCTTTGGCTCTTCTGGATTTAGCATCAACCATCTGGATATTGCTCCTTCGTCCGCTGGCATCCTCCTGGGGATCACAAACACATTCGCCACCATTCCAGGAATGATCAGGTCTGTCATTGCTAAAAGTCTGACCCCCCACAACACCGTCAGAGAATGGCAAACTGTTTTCTGTATCGGCGCTGCAATCAACGTATTCGGCGCAGTTTTCTTTTCACTATTCGCCAAAGGGGAAGCGCAGAACTGGGCCCTCCACGATCACCACGGACACGGAAGCGGAAGGAGCCGATAAACAATGCTGTGTCTGTTAATGTGTTGTCACCTATCATGTAACCTAATAGTGCCTTTGATATCTCAGTGTGTAAGTGTTCTGTATTTTAAAAAATTGTACTTGTATGAAATTTTTAAGGCTTGTAATCATGAAATGTCACTTGTCACCAGATCAGTAAAATAAACTATATTTTATTATGAGTAATTATATGCTGGAACTTATACTTCAGGCCCACATACCCAGCTGCTAGGCAGGATGAAGTAAGGGAGGCCATATTTATGGGAATGAGCTAAAATGGACTCCCAATATTTTTGCTTAATTAAACCAGATAATAATTCTCAAGTATCACTAGTAAACACCTGGTGTGTCCGCTTTCCTTGTAAGTATCATGTATCAGCGCTCTCTGACGCGTAGGACTCAAACTTTAGCACCTCTCCATGGAGCTGCCAGCCCGTGTAACTTGGCCTGGCAACTGGACTGAGGGAAGCAGCCCCAGGTCACGGCCAGCGATCCCTCCTGGATTCAGGGACAGAGACCCCGGCTGAGAGTCACATCTCTGGACGGCATTCACCTCCTGGGGCTGTTGATGTGTAGAAAAGCCCTGAGCAGGCAGGAGCCCTGCGACACACAGCTCCTTCCCCTCCCCGCACAGCAGAACACTGACAGGCCTGTAACCTGCGGAAGATAACAGACAACAGCGTCTTTGTTTAAAACTACTTGCACACAGATCAGAGGATATAAATTTTGTGTTTTTTAAAGCCATACAGGAATTTTTTAAATGTTTTACTTTGTGTTTTGTCGGTCTTCACGTCTGCTTCTGGTTATAGTTAAAAGCGACTTTTGAAAGCCACCACCCAGGACCAGAGGGTGATCATTTTACTGCTGGTTCCCCATTTCCAGTTGTTTTCCTAGACCGTCTTCCAGTGGTTGTTGAGCATGCTGGGGGCATCTATGTGATTTAAAACTTGATTAATGTTTTGTTCTGTTTGTTCAACACTACCTGAAACATTTTAATGAAAACTGTTTAATGTAATATGATGTGAATACAGTTATGTAATTTTTTTTAATCTGTAAATAGCTTTAAGTGGTTATGGTAACATTTCTTTTGTAAATCATTGAAATAAACCTTTTTGGATGGAAAAAAAATAACTGTGAATAATACAATGAAGCGTATTGTGGAAATGGTAGACAACATGCATGAACAGATGGGGAAAGCTCAGCAAATGAAGGAAAACTATGAAAAAAGTCATGGAAAAATTACGGTGTAAGAGATTACAAATTCTTTTGATAAATACAGCTGAGGAAAGAATAAATGAGAGATCAATGAAAATTATGCAAAAGTAAACACAAGAGAAAAAAGAATAATAAAACAGAACAGAGTATTCAAGAGCTATAAGAAAACACTGGACAGGCTTACGTAAGTGTAACTAGATTCCCAGAGGAGAGGAGAGAGAGAGAACAGGGAAGAATTATTTGAAGAGATTATGGACAATATTTTTTCTGAAAAGAAGAAAACAAACCATAAATTCCCCCAAAGAAACACACACATCCATAGAACCCTAAACCCTGAGCAACACACACACACACACACACAAACACAGGTGCATCATAGTCAAAATGCTGAAAACTTCAAAGTATGATGTTGGTATTTAATGGGGATTGCACTGAATCTGTAGACTGCTTTGGGAAGTACAGGTGTTTTAACAATGTTGCTTCTTCTTAGCCATGAGCATGGTATGTTCTTCTATTTCTTAATATCTTCTGCTATTTCTTTTCTTAGGGCTTCATAATTCTCTTTGTAGAGCCTCTTCATCTCTTTTATTAGGTGTATTCCCAGGTATTTCATTTTCTTTGAAGCTACTGTGAAGGGAATTGTGTCTTTGATTAGTATCTCAACTAGACTATTATTGGCATATACAAAAGCTACTGATTTGTGGACATTGGTTTTATACCCTGAGATGCTTGATCACTTCCAGGAGTACTGTGGTTGAGTCTCTGGCGTTCTCTAAAGTATGAGATTATATTGGCAAAGAGCAAGAGTTTGATCTGCTCTGCCCCCATTTGGATGCCCTTTTTATCCTTCTCTTGCCTGATTGCATTGGCTAGAACTTCCAGCACTATGTTGAATGGTAGTGGTGAGAGATGGAAGACATCCTCATTGTTTCCAGTACCAAGTGGAAAAGCTTTCACTTTTACTCAATTCAATATGATGTTAGTTATGGGTTTGTCATAGATAGCTTCAGTCAGTTTGAGAAATGTGCTACCTATGCCTCTATTTTGATGCATTCTTATTAGAAAAGGATGCTGACTTTTATCAAATGCTTTTTCTGTATCTATTGGGAGGATCATCTGTTTTTGTTTCTATCTATGTGGTGAATTACATTTATGTATTTGTGTATGTTAAACAAGCCTTACATCCCTGGGACGAAGCGTACTTGATTATGATGTATAATTTTTTTAATGTGTAGCTGTATGATATTGGCACAAAAATAGAGAGAAAACAATTTTACACTGTTGGTGGGACTGCAAACTAATACAGCTTCTTTGGAAAGAAGTATGGAGAATCCTCAAAAAACTCAAATTAGATCTTCCATTTGACCCTGCAATTCCACTACCCAGAAGAAAAAAGTCATTTTATCATAAGGACATTTGCACTAGCTTGTGTATTGCAGCTCGATTTACAATTGCCAAGATGTGGAAACAACTCAAATGCCCATCAGCTCACAAATGGATTAACAAACTGTGGTATAGGTATAGCATGGAATACTATTCAACCATAAAAAAGACGAAGAATTTACATCTTTGGGGCTTGGCGCCTGTAGCACAGTGGTTACAGTGCCAGCCACAAGTACTGAGGCTGGTGGGTTGGAGCCTGGCCCTGGCCATCTAAACTACAATGACAACTGCAACAAAAAATAGCCAGGTATTGTGGCAGGCACCTGTAGTCCCAGCTACTTGGGAGGCTGAGGCAAGAGAATCAGTTAAGCCTAAGAGAGATGCCATGGCACTCTACCAATGGTGACATAGTAAGACTGTCTCAAAAAAAAAAAAAAAGAAAAAATTTACATTTTTTGTATTAACCTGGATGGAGTTGAAACACATTCTTGTATCACAAGAATGGAAAAGCAAATTTCCAATGTACTTAATGCTAATATGAAGTCAGTATATTATCTAATTCAGACACAAAGGAGAAAAACTCATTTCAATTCAAGTCGAGGAGGGGGGATTAAAGGAGAAGGGAATAGGGGGAACTTGGAGTGCTCCCACTTGAAGGGACACTGTGCAGAGTATATGGCACACTTTTTGGGTGTGTGACACAACTACAACAGGGACTCTATGTAACAAATTCGAATATTGTGATCTGGTTGTTTGTACCCCCACATTAACCTGAAATAATTTTTTTTTTAAAGACAAAAAAAATGCTGGAAACTAAAAATAAAGAGAGAATCTTTAAGTAAATAAGAGGGAAAAAACCACAACTGTTTAGAGAACAACAGAGAGAATTACAGGAGATTCCCCACCCTGAAACCGTGTAAGCTAGAGCACAATAGAACATCTTTGAAGTGTTGAAAGATTAACACTGTCCATCCAGAAAAATGACTTCCCAAAATGACAGTGAAGTATGAGGCCCCTTTCAGAATTTGTCTAGCAGTTTTATAAATTTTTTTAACTAGAAAACTCCATGAAGGAAGGAAAGAAGGCAGGAAGGGAGGGAAGAAATAAAGAAAGAGAATATCATTTACATTGCAGAGTTTGCTTTGGCATTTACATAAAATCATTGAAAATTCACAACACACACAAACACACACACACACACACACACAAACTTGTATCCTATACCACACCCTGTGATCTGCTCAAGGACAGGGACATTTTATTTATTTTTACCCCAGTGCCTTATACCATGCCTAGCATCTGGAATGCACTCAACAAATGTTTCAGATATCCCAATTAACTGAAATTTGGGTCATAAGGCGGATATTTATTTACTTACTTACTTATTTATTTATTTATTGAGACAGAGTCTCACTCAGTCACCCTGGGTAGAATGCCGTGGCGTCACAGCTCACAGCAACCTCCAACTCCTGGGCTCAGGTGATCCTCTTACCTCAGGCTCCCAAGTAGCTGGGACTACAGGTGCCCGCCACCTGCCCAGCCTAGGGCAGATCATCTAAATGATGTCTACCATGTGCGAAGCAGGAGCTGTTAAACTGGGAGTTAAAAAAATTAATTGAGACATTTCCATACTTTTTCAGCTTGAGTAATATCTTCATATCTTCACTACTACTACTACTGTTAAAAACATTGTGCCCAGATGCACAGCATTGCACAATGTGAACTAGAAACAGAGATGTGAAAGGCAGGAACCCCTTCTGCGAGAGATTTTTGTAAGGAAAAAGTACAGGAAATACCTAAGTTGTCTCTACTCATTCTAAAGCAATAACTTTTAATTAAATTAGCAAACTGAGATAAGGTCCAGCAATATGATAGTTATGGGAATTGTATTTCTGCATTTGTGTAATTTGTGGTGTGGTATGTTTCAATTCAAACACATTCATAAGTGCTTCAGAAATTGTACCATTACTACTTTTGCATACACATAAAAAAGAGCAGAATAATAGAAATGTCAAAGTAATGAAGACATCAAAACTAATTTCATGGCTCGGCGCCTGTGGCTCAAGCAGCTAAAGTGCCAGCCACATACACCTGAGCTGGCGGGTTCGAATCCAGCCCGGGCCGCCAAACATCAATGACGGCTGCAACCAAAAAATGGCCGGGCATTGTGGCAGGCGCCTGTAGTCCCAGCTACTTGGGAGGCGGAGGCAGGAGACTTGCTTGAGCCCGGGAATTGGAGGTTGCTGTGAGCTGTGATGCCACAGCACTCTACCCAGGGTGACAGCTTGAGGCTCTGCCTCAAAAAAACTAAAAAACAAAAAACAAACTAATTTCAATTGTCTATGCATCTAAGTACATATAAATACATAAGTTTTAGTATTGTCGATGTTAATTACATGTTCCCAGTTTTATTATATGATGTCTAAAAATTAAATATAAGTAGACATTCATATGTGTGCATGATTAATTCTTTGAGTAACTTTTAGGATCATACATTCATTTAGTTACTGAGCACAACTAACTATAACATGTACCAGGCAACGTGCTATCCTAATATTGGATATTATTATTAACAGGACTATAGAAAGTAAATTTTCTGTTGGATTAAAAATACACAAAGCAAATTATTTTTATTGGTAGATGATTATGTCTATGTGTATACTTAGACAAATTTATATATATTAATGTTAGGATAATTTTTAACCCTGTTTTAAGATAAGAAGTGCATTTTTTATTATTGAAAGATGCAAAGAACAATACAATAAACATTTATATAACCTCACTTGCATTCATTAAGTAGTAACATCTGTGCCATATCTGACATTTTTTCCCCACATTCTCCTCTCTCTCTCCCCACTCTCCCTCCCCGCGTGCACACACACACACGTGCAGAGACATACACGGAGAAATGTCCTTCTCTCAGTCATTCAAAAATTAGGCCGCATGAATCCCATGTACTCAATTTTGATATGAGGACAATTGATGACAATTAATGACACGGTGGGGCTGGGGGAAGGGGGGAGCAGAGAGAGAAAGAGTGAGGGAGGGGTGGGGAATGGAATAGCGAGGGGGGTGGGGTCTTGGTGTGTGCCACACCTTTGGGGGGCAAAACACTATTATAAGAGGGACTTTACCTAACAAATGCAATCAGTGTAACCTGGTTTCTTGTACCCTCAATGAATCCCCAACAACAACAACCAAAAAAATTAGGCTGCAGATGACTTTGGCGCTCGAAAACAAGACATTCCTCTATAGAACCACAACACCAGTGTGACATCTAAGCAAATCATCATTACTGCAGTAATATGTGGGCTGATACTTCAAAAGTTCATACTGTTCCTCCAGAATGTCTATTTTTGTTGACCTGAATCAATTTCTACATTGGGGGTTACGAAGTGATTTTCCTATTCTGTCAGTCATTCTACATTGATAAGTGGATGAAGTGTGCTTTAATAAACACTAAATAAAGTGACAAAGTTTCATCAACTAAACTAACTGATAAAAAAATTAATCACCAGATTAATTTAATTGGTCTGTCCAAGTTCAAAGGCGGCATCCACAAGTATGGAATGCCTCAGGACTTCATTTCCAACTCCACCACCCTCTGAGCCACTCATAAGCCAATCGCTTTAATACACAAACACATCAATTTCAGTGTTACTCCCTCTAGGGAGGCCCTTCCTCATTGTCCCCAGGTGGAGACAAGTACTGTCAATGTGTCCAAGCTGTGCTCTATGCAAACCTCCATCATAGCATCTCTGACACTTGATTGTACATAATTTTTATTGTGTTTATTTCCTTTCACTGGTAAGTTCAGAAGGACAGGGACCTGGTCTAATTGGTCTTCTTAGCCAAGCATCTAGGATGTTGTTCATTACATACTGAATTGACACTGAATTCACACACATAATCTACATTATCTAATAAAACCTTTGAGAGATTAAGTTGGGCACTGGCCACTTATCGTTTTATATAAAGAGCAATTCAGAGAGGCTTTTGGGTGACTGGTTTCACGTCCAGTTGTAGTGGACTCTACCATGCTGCCGCCTGAGAATCTGTTCCAATGATGTTCATCCAGAGGTCAAAGGAGTTCAAGGAAAAGGAAAACATCTCAAATCCTTGCTCATTTTCTCCAGACCTTTCTATTTTGAATAATCTTTTAATTTTCTTTATTATGAAAGCTATTATTAATTAATGGTAACAGAGCAAGGAAAGACTTACTAACCTGCCCCCACCACACTCCTAGCGATCAAAGGGGCCAAGATTTATCTGGCCAATTCAGAGTATGGGCTTTAACTCTTTCAGGATAGAGCTTTCATCATTGCCTTAGTACAAAACAAGTATCAGGCCTGGCAAAGACCTTAGAGAGGAACTGTCAGGCTCCTCTCCTCATTTATGGTAGGAAAACAATTTTAAAGAGATAGAAAGTGACTTCTCAAGTAACAGCTTTCACCTAGAAAAACCAGGCTTTTAAATCCCAATGACCCGACTCCACAGCTAGAGATAACAACAGTGGATCCATTATCTCGTTAAATTGCTTCTGTTTCTTCCATTTAAGTCCAAGTTCACCTTCCTTCTTACACAGTGTACTCTACAGAGGAAGGGGAATCAGCAGTTGTGCTATGAGTTAGAACAGCTAACATATACTGAGCACTTACTGGATGTGGGGAATTGTTCTGAGTGTTTTAAACGTTACCATGTTTTGTCTTTGATTTCATCTTATAAAGTAGGGGTTGCTCTACGTGGGGCAAAAGCATTCTCATTTCATCTTCACAACCAACATCTTTGCAAAATCATTGACATTTTGTCTCAGAAGTATAACTTGGTCATGAAAATGTTCACAGAATAAGCAACTTAGTAGACAGCAACTCACAACTTGTGACATTCTGGAAAAAGAAAAGAATTCTGGACATTTTTCTTAGTTGCCAGAGTTTCGAGGGAGAGAGGATGGATGAATGGGTGGAGCACAGGGAGTTTGCACAGTGGTGAAACCGTGGTGTGATACTGTAATGGTGGATACAAGTCATTACACATTTGTCAAAACCCATAGAATGTATTGAGGAAAGATACCCTGGAAAAGTAAAGTCTAAAAAATGGCCTCTCGGCCAGCACCTGTGGCTCAAGTGGCTAGGGCACCAGCCATGTACACCTGAGCTGGCAGGTTCGAATCCAGCCTAGGCCAGGCAAACAACAATGATGGCTGCAACCAAAAAATGGCCGGACGTTGTGGCGGGCGCCTGTGGTCCCAGCTACTTGGGAGGCGGAGGCAGGAGACTTGCTTGAGCCCAGGAATTGGAGGTTGCTGTGAGCTGTGATGCCACAGCACTCTATCCAGGGTGACAGCTTTAGGCTCTGTCTCAAAAAAAAAAAAAAAATGTGAAATGATGCAATAATGGAGGTCAGGCCACCAGAGTGCTGCTTCAAACTCTTAAAGGAATAGACTAAGTCTTCTAATGATTCCTTTGCCACCTCCCATGGAAGTACATGAACCAGGCAAGCCACAGTTGGCTCTCTTCCCAAGTTCTGGGAAACTTTACCATGACCACAGGGGTTGGTACAAGTTGCTTGATAATCTGCAGCATTTTCTGTGATTTAGCTGCCATTGTGTTAGCAAATTTCAGCATGTCAGTATGCAGATGGTCCCATCTTTCCTTCCAGCCTCTGAGGTTTGTGGTCTATATTTTATTCTGTTCTCTTTTTGTCCAGCTCGGGCTTTGAGAATTTGGGGTCTTCTTTATTCTTGGCTTTTTATTTGTATGTGTATTTTTATCCATTTGCTGAAGGCAATCTTAAATGCTTAGCTAGATTGTCAGCTTCACCGCTCCCACCTTTAGCAGTACCTCCCTATTTAGAATTTAAAATTTTGTTAAGCATTTGGAACGAAAGGTGTGTGTAAGTATGTGTAGTGAAAGTGAAAAATAACTTCTGAAGCCTTGTAGACTTGCTAGTTAAATTTATGTGCGTATTATCAGGCTGTGGATTAGGAAAGATTCTGTTAACTAGGAAAGAGTTGCTGAGCCTCTGTAGGAACATTGAGAGTCTTAAATTATTTTCTATTAATATAAATGGAAGAACCTCCGAATCATTAAAAAATTCCTGTTAGAATGTTGAATCACAGAATGCTTACTGCATTTTTGATCCATCAACTCTCTGTTAGCCATCCCGTAAGAAAACTGCATTTTATTTTTTATAGCCAGTTTCAATAGCCTGAGGTCCTTGAGGTAAGGACATAGTGGGGAAGGGGCATCAAACTGGGAACCCTTAGGATTGTTCCTGGTGATATTAAATGGCTCAGTGGATCATGTTAAGATAATGAAAGTCTATCTCTGAACTTCCAAACTTTTACTTAAGTATTGTGCTTGGTGATTTCGTTGTTTGTTTATGTGAGGCTTAATCCATTCCTGTAGCAATTTTAATTCAATTAAATGTGCTATTTTTGGGTAATGCCTAATTAAAGACAGAATAGATAGGTCTAGAGATGAATTTTGTATATTCAATTGTCTTTGGTCAGGTGTTTGAGAATTTTAGTTAAAATGACCTTAATTAAGCTTTAAAGGGAAAAGAACATAAAATCTGTATCAGTCTTGTTGCACTTCCGCTGGAAAAGAGGGAGAAACAACTTGATCACTTAAGAAGTTGCAGTAAAAGCAAAATCTAAAACATGCAGTTTTAAGGATCATTTTAGAGTTACCCTGTAAATTACACAAGATTATTCATCTTGGCTTGTTATAATGGAGTGAGCTTGGAAACCTCAGCAGTTTGACAACTGAATACATGTAGGGGTTTTAACCAAGAAGGTTAATATACTGGAAATGTTCCCTGGCACTGTAGTGCTCTCTTCCCTGCCGACCCCCACCCCTACCTCCATCCCTAGTATGGAAATGCTGACTTTAGGGAGCATTTTAACAGAGTGTAAAATGTTGATGAAGTGCTCATTCTTTCAATGTTGGGTTCATTCGCCCTTTTAAAAGACCTTATGCTGTTGAAAAATACTAGTGCTTCAAAGAAGAAAATAGCTTTGGCTTGCCAAATTTAATTAGAATTTAATTAGGATTTGGGGGGGTCGTTTTTGAGCATATACTTCCATTTGCTATAGGAATTCACAGAGAGCAGTTCTGTGACCAATAAAAATAATGCTGTAATTGCCAGGTATTACATCATTTAAGATTATTTGCTGATAACCCAAGTAGCTTTGTATTATAGCAGGGCCTGCAATTTTCATTATCAGTGGTCTAGGTGATGAGACATTACCTACATGTAAAATGAAATATTGAAAGATAATCTTATTTTGTGAGCAGCTTAAAATGTTTGGAGGGGACATTATGGAGGGTTATTTATATTATTATCCATTGAAAAGTAAATTGTTTAAATTATTTTAATTAAAAAGTATAAGATTTTTTTTTTAAAAATGTTAATTAGATTTAGGAGGTACAAATTGAATTTCTGTACATGTATATATTGTATAGTAGTGGAGTCTAGCTCTTGATGTACCCATCAGCCTAGTAGTGTACATCGTATCCCATTGGTAATTTTTCATCTCTCACCCAAATCCACCTCCCAAAAAGTACAGGATTATGGCTGGTGTGCTCAAAACTTGTGAGATGATTAAAAAAAAGTGAGAGTCTGGGGAAGTAATTCTCAGCCCTGGTTGCAAATTAGAATTGCCACCTGGGGAACTTCCAGAAATATTAAATATCAGATGAAAGACTCAGGCATGAAGTATTGGGTTTAAAGCTAATGTGTGGCCAGAATCACACATCTATTGCTAAGTGATAAATTTAAGTCTTCCAACACCTGGAAAGGATGGAGTGTAAGCCTGTGTTTCAGATCCTGTGCCAGTTTTAAGTAATAACAGTTTTGTATTGAGGTCTCTATTTTTCCTCTGTTCTTATCTAGTCACTGGTCTGCAGGCAATCAAAAAACAAATTATGCTTCCAGCAGCCTTTCATTTTTTTATGACTAGGGAAGACAGATTTTAAGATGATACCATTCAGTAAGAATACCATTTTACTCTGTTAAATTTTTATTGAGAGGGTATTTTAGGGTATAAATTACTTGATTTTTAAAAAACAATATTCATTTTATACTATGGAGGTGTATGTCAGGAGTACAAAAAGCGATTTTTATCTTGAGGAAATTTGACTTGCTTTCTTTATTCTTGTTTTCTAAATATGGTTTTTAATATTTGCCATTCTCTAGATATAGTGTATAATGTGTCATTAAAGTAGAGTTGGTGCCAACATATTTCACATTAAAAAATGCTATTGTTAGGGACATTTGGATAGGAGGCAGTTCGGTACAGGAGGGACTCTTAATGAGTTAATAGTCATTATAATGTTGCAGGAATCTTACACTCCCTCTCAAGACTACATTGTGTGCCCTCCAAATGGGAATTTTTAACAAAGATTTGTACATAGAGTTTCTCTGCTTTGGCAAAGGTACTCACAATTATTCAAAATCACAGTAACTAACACCACTGTTTTAACACTGTATATTGGCAGCAAGTTGGAAATTACAGTAAATTTACATGTGAGTTCAGCATTGCTATTTTTATGTAAAGCAAAATATATTATTGAGTTGAGGAAAGTCCACCAGAGATTGCAGATTCATCAAATTTTATGGGGAAACAGGCATGGAAAAGTCATCTGCTTCATGCCAACCCATCCCTGGTCCTCAACACCTCTAGACCCAAACCTGCTTGGGCGAAGAAGACTGCTATTTTGAAAAATTCTCTGGACATTCTGCAGCTTCTTTCTGGCCATTGTTTCATCATCTAACAATAATCACTGCCTAGGTCTACACACATACACACACCGAACCTACATAGTAATTTCAGTCCATTTTCTCCAATTAAATGGAGATAGAGGTTGCTTAGGTCTTATTCAGAAGAGATCAGGGAGATAATGTATGGGGAAAGCTCTTAGTAAAACTGTAAATGCCACTCAAATGTAGGGAATTCACATAAATATGTGTGTAAAAATTGCATTGTGCTTTTTTCTTTTATTTTCTTGCACAGAAGAATGTTAAAGACAGTTCAGAATTGTTCACATTTGTATTAAGTTAATCAGTGGCCGCTGTAATTGGGGGAATCTGTGTTGTCAGGGCTGGATACAACCTGCTTCATTGACCCTCTTCCTCCTTTGCCTTTCCCCCCTTTCTACTTCATAGCATGACTTGAGAGCTTGCTTCCTTATTTAAGCTACCTCTGGTGTATGTGGAAAACTAAACAACCATATGAATATTAAATTAAAGGTTGCAAATTGAACTGTATACATGGACTTGACATTTTCTGTAATTCAAACTGGTACATTATAAGGGTCAGGTTTGCTGTGGAGACTACAGAAAAGTCTTAACCTGCAACAGAAGGCAGGAGTAGCATTGAAACCAAATAAACTACACATCCGGCAAGTGTGTTCACTTTCAGTTTAAGTTTTGCGAAATGGATATTAATAGAAAATTTAGTGCTCTTATCAGTAAGCTGTATCAGACCCTGTGTATTACAGTTGCAAACAGAGAAGTCCCTAAATCAAAGCTACCATCTGGTCATGGTATTGTTTACTTGTTTTCAGGAACTGTTCGAAAACTTCCCTGTAAATCACTTACTCTTAGCCTGCAGAGAACCTTGAACAGTTGTTCTAATGCCTTGTCTTTGGGCAGTCAGGAAAATAGCTAAGCTACCCATTATGTTTACTTACTTTTCTCAGATCTCCAGGATCCCCCAAATTCCCTTAGCTTATGTCAGGGTAGCTTTCCCAAAGTTACCCTTTAGACATAGTGTACAGCCTGAATCTCTTAAATGTATTCCAGTTACTTTGAGTGATTCACTATAGTTCATAAACTTAAATGAGAAGGGAAAGGCAAAGAGGTTTTATCTGTACATTGGGGTGATTTTTATTTTTTAAACTAAGAAATAATTTTCCATGTGATCTGCATAAGGTACACAAAATCAAACTGGAACACACTCAAACATAGTATACATTTGGAAGACATTGCAAGCTGTAAGTTAAATGATTATTTTGAGGGTGGGGATTTATATCTTTGACCTTTATTTATTTAATTTTTTTGTAGAGACAGTCTCACTTTATTACCCTCGGTGGAGTGCCTTGGTGTCACACAGCTCACAGCAACCTCCAACTCCTGGGCTTAGGCGATTCTCATGCCTCAGCCTCCCGAGTAGTTGGGACTACAGGCGCCTGCCACAACGCCCGTCTATTTTTCTGTTTTGCAGTTCAGCAGAGGCTGGGTTTGAACCCGCCACCTTCGGTATATGGGGCCAGCGTCCTACTCAATGAGCCATAGGCGCCGCCCTATATCTTTGACCTTTAAATAGACCATTGAAAGAAAGGAAAATCTTTTAGCTACATATTTTAAAATACTTTAGGTTAGAGAATTATCATTTTGAAAAATAATGGAATATATAAATGAACATTGGTTTCTATCATACTTCCTTTGACTTAAATATTTGGTAGTTTCAGATATGGCGATAAAGTACCATCAAAGAGACTACCACAAATTCATAGAAGAAGGTATATTGTCCTGATTTAAGAGAAGAAAACAAAGTGAAGCCTTAGTAAAATTAAAGGGTGACATGGA
The DNA here is from genome assembly GCA_963574655.1 of Perodicticus potto. Classification (NCBI taxonomy): domain Eukaryota; kingdom Metazoa; phylum Chordata; class Mammalia; order Primates; family Lorisidae; genus Perodicticus; species Perodicticus potto. The sequence goes on from CAUYRH010026262.1 coordinate 18,674, forward strand.
ACTTTTAGATTCAGCAAATCTACTTAAAAAAAAAAGGAACATTAGAAATATATTTATAAAATAAGACTATACAACAGTAGGACCTGAGAGATTGCAAAAGAAATTCTTTTCCAGTAAAGTCAAAGAATTACAGTTTCTTCGTAGAAATAATTGATCTTTCCATTAATAGAGGCAGCCATTCTATTTATTACCCATAGACTTATAACTAATTTTTTTTGTGTGTTTAGAAGTAATTTGCATTATGCTTTCTACTGTCTGGTAAGGTAGTTGTCAAGGTATATTCAGTAGTTGTACAATAAATTAAATATTCCTAGTCTGACCTTTTCTAAGTTAGTATGTTGCTGTGAAGGTGATAGTTGAGGTTCATTTGGGCTGTGGATGAAAGAAAAATGATTGGCAGTAAAAATATTGTTCTTCTAGGATACTTACTTTAATCATTTTAGAATTGCACTTTTGGCCTCAGAACAGTTGGTTCAAGCAACACTTTTCCTAATTCTTTACTAAGTCAGCAAGTAACAGCTTAATGGATTTTGAATTTCTTAATGAGGTTTTCTACTCTCCCTACTACTTTCTCCCCAGATTATAGCCAAACATGCTTAGGCAAGAATTTTGAGCTTGGTAGAAGGATGGGGAAATGTGATGAAAGACTAACCTTTTCCCTCTTTCTCTTGGTCAGTGTGCTGGAGAAGAGAAACGAGTTGGTACACGTACAGTGTTTGTTGGCAATCATCCAGTTTCAGAAACAGACCCTTACATTGCACAGAGATTTTGTGATAATAGAATAGTCTCATCGAAGGTAAGTTTTTTTAAAACTCAATAGATCGTCATATAGTGAGTCAGATAATACACTTATTTTTATTTATGCTTCTGAGGACGCTAGTGCATTTGTATATACACAACACATCCATGGTTGTGCACTTACACAGATCATATACCAACTATGGTATTTATCCCTCTGAAAAGGAGTTTATTTAAAAAAAAAAACTCATTATTTCGTCTTATTAGAGCTGAGAGATTATTTACTTGCCTTTCATTGTGATTCACAGTGCCTATTGATCATACATATTATTATACGACTTAAAATGTGCTAAAAGTAGAAATTATTTACTTGTGCAGAGCTTCCTGAATTACTCTTGAATGGCCGGACTAGGATACAAATGATTTGCATTCTTTTGAAGGATGCTTTCCTGGTATGACTTTATTTACATCTCTTTCTGTTCCCCCTGCTCACTCCCAACTCCACTTTTCAAGTACATTCCTAAAGGGTATGTTCTGCTCAGTATACCGCTTGACTTGTCACTTGTTAAATCATTGTAGCTGTGTCACTATTTGAATTATCATTTTTGGCATAGTGTAACACTAAAAACAGTGGCCTGGAAGTCTGAACACCTGCGTTTAAATCCTGGCCTGACCATTTACTAGCTATGTCACCTTGGCCAGATAAATTGCTCTGCGTCAGAATGTCCTCATTGCTGAAGTGGGGCTAATACTTTATATGTGAAAATACTTCTTATTGCTTCTGATACCCTGTAGTAATCACTGTACAAGTATTAATTTACTAAACTTTACCTCTGGCTGACCAGACTAGGTGCTAGGTGCTAAATGGTTGGTCTACTGCCATTTCTTGTATCATGGAAGAGATCTTGATGATTTTCCTCAACTTCTTCATGCAGCCTGGCAAGCAGAGATAAAAGGCTGACAACTTAAAGTTCACTGCACATTAGCAATCATTTAAGACCTGGAACACAAAATTATTACCTTCTTGAAAACATGTAACATTGGCTTTTCAAACATGCATTTAATTTTCTCCTTTGTGTAGTAATACAGTAGAGATCGTGTTTATCTAGGAGATTAACATGTACAATATGATAAGGACAAGTAGAAACTTTGCTTCCTAAGAGCAGACCTATCAACACTGTGAATGTATTTGGGTAAAATGTCTGTATCCTGTTAATCTTATATACTTAGGGCAGAAATTTTATCCTCATCCAGAGGTTTATATACCTGTGCCCAATATAGTCTTTTTTACTGGAAATTCTTGTGTTATCCAATTAAACAATCAATAGTAGTCCTTTGACTCAGAATTGTGGACTTGTAGAGCTGAAAAGTCCTAAAGGATTATCTTATTCAGCTCACTGATTTTACAGAGGGAGAAACCAAACCCAGAGAAATTAAGTTAATGACATGGTCACCAACCAGAGTTTGTGATAAAGCCAGGAGCAGAACAACTTCATAAAGTCTAGTGGTACTGAATGAAAGAGTTCTTTTTATTACATCATTGTGCTATTTGGGCTCCTTCCTCACTTTTTTCTCTTCTTTTCCATCAAAGTGAAACATAAAATGTTTTTTAGGAAATTGTTGTTTTCCATAGTATCTTATGTGGAAGAAAGTAACGTGACTTTTCATTGAACTGGTGATAACCATTTTGTTGCTATATAATTTATGTTTTTCCCTTTTTCTTTTTTTTTTTGAATCAGAGTTCTGTTTTGTTGCCCTAGCCTGGAGTGCAGTGGCATGGTCATAGCTCACTGCAGCCTGGAACTCTTGGGCTCAAGCCATCCTTCTGCCTCAGCCTACCAAGTAGCTGGGACTACAGCATGTGCCACCATGCCCAGCTAATTTTTTTTTTCCATTTTTTTGTAGAGATGAGGTCTCTTACATTGTCCAGGGTGGTATTCCTGGCCTCAAGCGATCCTCCTATCTTGGTCTCCCAAATTGCTGAGATTATAGACACGAGCCAGTGCACCTGGCCGGTTTTCACGTTTTAAAAGAATGTATGACTCAGTTTAATTTTCACTCTTTGTTTAATGGAATATATTCCATATTTTATCTAGCTTCAGTTTTGCCAGTAGGTAAAACAATATTAGAAGGTTTGAAAAAACAGGAGCCCATCGGTAAATAAAATTCTGTTGCTAAATAGATTTAGATATATATGCCTGAAACAAGGGCAAGGGAATGAGCATTTCTACATTAATAGACTAGGATCTTTTTTTCCCCTTTGTAAATAGTACGTTTATAGTTTTTCAGATTAACTGTTGATTAACTTATCTGCTTTTTCCATGAATACTAGAGCAGAAAAAGGATTGGCAGTGTAGTAACTTCTGAAAAAGAATAAAAATCTTTAATAGTATAATCTTAATATAGTAATTTATTATGAGGATTATATATAATGTAGTACTGAAAAGCTTCATCCCTGGAGACTGAAGACTTGGGTTTTAAGTTAAAGTAAGTCGTTTACTCTCCTTGCATTTCAATTTTCTTTTCTGTAAAATAGGGATATTAATAGTATCCACCTCTTGGGATGTGGTGAGGATGAAATAAAATAATGTGCGTGAAGCATTTAGCACTGAGTTTTGCATGTAATAACAACTCAGTAAATGGTAGCTATTATTGTTAGTTGGGTTTCTGTGATTACTATTACAGTAGTGAACAGTATTATTATTAATTTCCTCAGGCTTGTATGTTTTGAATGTATGGGATGCTCTCTTAAAAGGAGATCCTCAGGTCTACTGTAGAGAGACCAACAATTTCATAATTTCACTTTTTCTTCCTCACATCATGTTTTGGCTGTTTGTACCAGAATATTTTAATTGGAGACGTATACCATTTATAGACTATGTCAACTGCCTTCCAACTTTGCAGCAAGTGCTGACAATGATAAAAATAACTATCTTAATTGGGTGCCTTTTTTGTTTACAAATACCATCAGTAATGTCAGCATAACATTGGTAATAAATGTTAATGCAGGGAAAACTGAAGATAAACACTTTGACTTAGTTTAAATTCTATTTAATTACAAAATTAGTGTTCTTTTATTTTCCCCCGGGAGCACAAATATTTTCTTTGGGAAAATTTGTCCTTTACAACCTGACTCCTTTAATGTACTCTGCAGGGATTTAAGGAATCATCAGAATTTTGTAACTGGTATAGAACTTAAGAATTCCCTTCTTTAGAAGAAATAGCATTGATTAAATACTGCTAGGATTTTTAGGATCTTTGGTTTCCATTTTGTTTGTTAGTGTTTTCCTTTAAAAATCCCGAGTCTTAATTTTGAAGGCCCTCCAAGGGGATAAGTATCAGTTAGCTCTACCTCTTTTTTTTTTTTTTTTTTGCAGTTTTTGGCCATGGCTGGGTTTGAACCCGCCACCTCCGGCATATGGGGCCGGTGCCCTACTCCTTTGAGCCACAGGCGCCACCCACAGTGCTACCTCTTTTTGAAGGTATATCTAAGATTAAGTTTAGTACTCCTATCTGCAAAAATGTTCTGGATTAAAGTTTCAGGCCTAAAATTACACTATCATTTCTCCTTATTTTAAAAATCAGAATTATCAGAATTCACTAGACCTCTCTTTGTCTCAGTCTTTAGCTCACTCCCTGAAGGTACCTTTTTTTTATTTATTAAATCATAGCTGTGTACATTATTGCAATCATGGGGTACAATGTGCTGGTTTCATACATAATCTGAAATATTTTCATCAAACCGGTTGACACAGCCTTCATGGCATTTTCTTAGTTATTGTGTTAAGACCTTTATATTCTGCATTTAGTAAGTTTTACCTGCACCCTTCTAAGATGCACCGTAGGTGTGATCCCATCAATCGCCCTCCCTCCACCAATATTCCCCCCTCCACTCCCCTCCCTTGCCCTTTCCCCCATATTCTTGTGCTATAATTGGGTTTTAGCCTGCATATGAAAGCTATAAATTAGCTCTATATTAGGGCTGAGTACATTGGATACTTTTTCTTCCATTCTTGAGATACTTTGCTAAGAAGAAAGATATTTGCAGAATACTTAGAGATCTAAAAATAGATCTACCATTCGATCCTTTAATTCCTTTATTGGGTATATATCCTGAAGACCAAAAATCACATCATAATAAAGATATTTGTACCAGAATGTTTATTGCAGCCCAATTCATAATTGCTAAGACGTGGAAGAAGCCCAAATGCCTATCAACCCACGAATGGATTAATAAATTGTGGTACATGTATACCATGGAATACTATGCAGCCTTAAAGAAAGATGGAGACTTTACCTCTTTTGTGTTTACATGGATGGAACTAAATAACTTTTTAAACTTTCCATTACTTCACACTAGCCCTGTTAAGAAAATGCACTATAGTTCAATCTTCATACACAAACTCTTGCCACCTCCTTAATTTA
>CAUYRH010026264.1:0-29741 GCA_963574655.1 Perodicticus potto
CCTCCAATTCCTGGGCTCAAGCGAGTCTCTTGCCTCCGCCTCCCAAGTAGCTGGGACTACAGGCGCCCGCCACAACGCCCGGCCATTTTTTTGGTTGCAGCCGTCATTGTTGTTTGGCGGGCCCGGGCTGGATTCGAACCCACCACCTCAGGTGTACGTGTCTGGCGCCTTAGCCGGTTGAGCCACAGGCGCTGAGCCTAAATAATTAACTTTTTTTTTTTGAGACAGAGCCTCAAGCTGTCACCCTGGGTAGAGTGCCATGGCATCACAGCTCACAGCAACCTCCTCCTGGGCTCAAGTGATTCTCCTGCCTTAGCCTCCCAAGTAGCTGGGATTACAGGTGCCCACCACAATGCCTGGCTATTTTTTGGTTGCAGCCATCATTGTTGTTTGGCGGGCCCGGGCTGGATTCGAACCCGCCAGCTCAGGTGTACGTGGCTGGCACCTTAGCCGGTTGAGCCACAGGCGCTGAGCCTAAATCTGATAGTTGTTATATGGGAGTATAGGTATGTAAAAAACACCAACCTGAGGAATATACCTGACAAAAGAGGTGAAGGACCTCTATAAAGAAAATTATGAAACCCTAAGAAAAGAAATAGCAGAGGATATTAACAAATGGAAGAACACACCATGCTCATGGCTGGGAAGAATCAACATTGTTAAAATGTCTATACTTCCCAAAGCAATCTACAGATTCAATGCCATCCCTATTAAAATACCAACATCGTACTTTCAAGACAGAAAAAATAATACTTCGTTTTGTATGGAACCAGAAAACAACCCATATAGCTAAGGCAGTTCTTAGTAATAAAAACAAAGCTGGGGGCATCAGCCTACCAGACTTTAGGCTGTACTATAAAGCCATAGTGGTCAAAACAGCATGGTACTGGCATAAAAATAGAAACATAGACATTTGGAATCGAATAGAAAATCAGGAAATGAAACTAACATCTTATAGTCGCCTAATCTTCGATAAACCAAACAAGAATATACACTGGGGGAAAGACTCCCTATTCAATAAATGGTGCTGGGAGAACTGGATATCCACATGTAAAAGACTAAAACTGGACCCATACCTCTTTCCACTCACAAAAATTGATTCAAGATGGGTAAAAGATCTATATTTAAGGCATGAAACGATAAAAATCCTCAATGAAAGCATGGGGGAAACACTTGAAGATATCGACCCGGGGAAAGACTTTATGAAGAAGACTTCCATGGCAATTGCAACAACAACAAAAATAAACAATGGGATTTAATTAAACTCAGAAGCTTCTGTACAGCTAAGGAAACAACAACCAAAGCAAATAGACAACCTACCCAATGGGAAAGGATATTTGCATATTTTGAATCAGACAAAAGCTTGATAACTAGGATCTACAGAGAACTCAAATTAATCCACATGAAAAAAGCCAACAATCCCATTTATCAATGGGCAAGAGACATGTATAGAACCTTCTCTAAAGAAGACAGACAAAAGGCTAACAAACATGAGAAAACACTCATCGTCCCTAATTATTAGAGAAATGCAAATGAAAAGCACCCTGAGATATCATCTAACCCCAGGGAGAATGGACCACATCACAAAATCTCAAAACTGCAGATGCTGGCATGGATTTGGAGAGAAGGGAACATTTTTACACTGCTGGTGGGACTGCAAACTGATAAAACCTTTTTAGAAGAAAGTATGGAGAATCCTCAAAGAACTCAAACTAGACCTCCCATTTGATCCTGCAATCCCATTACTGGGCATCTACCCATAAGGAAAAATATCCTTTTATCATAAAGACACGTGCACTAGACTGTTTATGGCAGCTCAATTTACAATCACCAAAATGTGGAAACAGCCTAAATGCCCCCCAACCCAGGAATGGATTAACAAGCTGTGATATATGTATACCATGGAATACTATTCAGCCATTAAAAAAGAGGGAGACTTTCATTGTACCCCATGATTGCATTAATGTACACAGCTATGATTTAATAAAAAAAAAAAAAATGATGGAGACTTTACATCCTTTGTATTAACCTGGATGGAAGTGGAACACATTATTCTTAGTAAAGCATCACAAGAATGGAGAAACAAGAATTCTTCGTACTCAATTCTCACATGAAGACAATTGGCCTAGTACACAGTGGAGGGTAGGGGAAGGGGAGACTAGAGAGAGGGAAGGAGGGGGGGAGGGGGGGAAGAGAAGAGCAAAGAGAGGGAAGGAAGGAAGGGGTGGGGGGTCACGGTGTGTGACACACCTTTTGGGGGCAGGACACAATTATAAGGGGGACTTTACCTAACAAATGTAATCAATGTGACCTGGTTCTTTATACCCTCAATGAATCCCCAACAATTAAAAAAAAAAACCTGTACATTTAAATTTGTGCAAATAAGTATATCTAAGTTATATCTGCATTTAACAAATGATAGTAGGTGAAAAAAGGATGATGATAAACCAGAATGTGGAACGTGACTTATGTTTATACACTATATGCGCATATTTATATACAAGAAAAGCCTGGAATTAGATATGCTAAAATGGCAACATTTATTTTGAGGATTAGAATTGTGGATGATTTTTATTTTCTTCTTTGTATATTTTTAGGTTTTTTCAAAATTTTCTATCATGAATATGCCTTTCCTTTGTTATCAGAGAAAATATCAATCTTAAAAAATGATCTCAAGCAGCTTAAATTAAATAGTTAATAAATAACACTCCGGTATTAACATAAAGCTGTCTCTTAAATCCAAGGTGACCCTCTATAGACATTTATAAATAAAGGGTCAGACTAGCATCCTCTATTCTAAGATGTGTCTGCCCAGGGATGACCGTGAAGGCTTCTTCTAATCACACTTGTACTTTTTAACAGAGGAAAACCAAACAAGGTCTTAGAGCCGGTTAATGACCACCTGGACTAGACCCTAGGTCTCAGGTCTTAGGATCCAAGGCTATTTCTCCCACCCTGTGTCCTCTGCTCAGCACACAAGCAACATCATTAGAATTAATCTGTCATCAAGAGAGAGGTCATTCAATACATGTGGAGAATATCATCAGTTTCCTAAAAATAACTTGGAAGCTAACAGGCTCACTGTTTAAAGACTTAAAACCAAAGCATATGCTGAATTTAAAATGTGAAGAAGCACACAGTGGGTTTAAAATGTTTGCATTCTCTTCCTTGCCTTTAAGATTTATGTAATAGAATTTAAAGTGTGCGAACACTTAAAGCCACTTCCACACCAGCAGGATGAAACTGTTGGCAGGTTAAAGTTGGCAGTGAACCTTTTTGTCCCCCTGCACTTTGATATTTGCCTTCTCTGCCAAATAACCCTACTCTGCTTTCTGGCTTTTGGATTTTCAAAGAGAGACATTATGACTGTAAGGACTGAATAACAATTACAAATTTCCATTTCGCTTTACCTACCAGTTTAGCTGTGGTTTAATGTAGTGCAAATAGAAGTCCCCCAGAGGTGGATCTGAGCTGAACTGACTAGGTTCCTGGCTGGCAATTCTCCTGCACACGAAAATAGCAGCATAACCTATTACGCACATTTGTTATCTGTTACTAAGAGAGAATTACCCACCCACCCAGAGAAACAGAAATGTAGCTAATGATGGAACTTCTCAAAAGGCAAAAAAAATAAAAAAACTGTTGGTTTTACATCAGAATACTCACACAGATACTGAAAAGAAGAAAAAACATTTTCAAACAACGAAAACAAAAGACTTTACTGAAGTCATATTTTTATTTAAAACAAAAAAAGTGCCCAGCCTAAACATTCTGCAGATAATAAGTTTTAATCAAGAACATGTTTTGTCCCATCAAGCCTGAAGGTAGATATCTTTACCATATCAGTTCATTTCAGTAAATATTTCTTTATGCTAACTGTGTGTAGAACCCTATGAAGGGTTTAAATGACCAGCAGGAGATTCCGAAGGTAGATATCTTTACAGTATCAGTTCATTTCAGTAAATATTTCTTTGTGCTAACTGGGTGTAGTACCCTAAGAAGGGTTTAAATGACCAGCAGGAGATTCAGTGACATCTACAAGTGTCACCCTGCTCCCAGGTGGCTTATTGTCCAAAGCAATATTATCTTTGGAGTAGGAGCCTCAATAAGTCAGAAGAGTATTTCTCAATCTTCATGAAATACTACTCTTTTTTCAAAATTCTTTTAAAGCCTGTGAGCCTGGAGTTGATTTCCATGATTAATCTAAGAGGAAGGAGGGGAGAAAAGAAAAAATAGACAAATGAATGTGAAACTTGTGAGGTTGGTTCTGGCCTTTAATAGCCAGATAAAGATTTTGAACGAAGTGGACAATAATTTACTGTAAGTAATAAAATAATATTGATCTTGCCATGGAGTAGGGACCAAGAATCCAGGACCGTCCATATGTACTAATTTGGATATGACAAGCTTGGAGCCTATTTATAACTTTTACAGTATTTTATGGCTCTTTCTTTCCAAAAGAAGCACCCATCATGCTGCACAAGGCCTGTGAATATACAAGTATTCTCTGCCAAAAGCAGCTGAGAAAGCAGAAAGGATTACCCAAGTATTGTTTTTCAAACCTGAATTTGTAATGGATAATTGTACAGAAATATTTGGTATTTAGTAACCTTGAAACTTTGAATTCACAAAGATTTTATGGCCCCAAGCCTACATGGCTTGATGGCTTAGGTTCATAAATCCACCAAGAACGGACCTAGCAATTGTAACTGTGCCCACCTTTGTGTAGATGTAAAACAAAACCCACAGTGGGCATCAATAATGCCTGGCCCAGTGCCTGCCTGGGCAGGAGGTGCTTGGGGGAAAGGGGAAGACTCAAGGAACATTTGTCAAGATGAACTAGGTATGAATTGCTAGGTATGGCTGCTATTTAAATAGGTTTGGAAAATAAGGAATATCTATCGCTCTTAACCTTTGTTTTCAGTGACTCACATAATGCCAGTGTTTTAGTAATCCTTTAATTATCACTGGAATCAAAATTAGGGAATATCCAGACATCATTTCATACAAAATAAAAGTTTCAAACAAAGCTATCAAATATTTGCTGTTCCCTTCGTTAGAATAAAAGCACACCCGTCAGGGGTTGCATGGGATTGGAGGGAGGGCAGCTGCACTATTTCCCCTGGGACAGTAGCAGGGAAACATCTTATTTTCAGAAGCCAGTTCCATGACACAGGTATTCTAACCTGGGATGAGAATTTTCTTTTAGATCTCACCACTTTACCTAGCAAACACTCAAGTCACTGGCTACACTCCGGGACACCCTCCTTCCCTGATACCATCACAGTCCTCTCCAGGGTGGGCGCCCACTCCAGGTAGGGAAAGAGGTCAGACAGTCAAAGATACCCTTCTAGAGCTTCTCGGTAAGTAGTTTCCCTTTACACAAGAATTTTGCCAGAGTCTTGTCTAAGAACAGTAATTCTTTAATGACACTGCAAGATGGATGTTGCATATTAAAAAATATGTCTCTTCTCTTTCACAGCCTGCTTTGTTTTTCTAATTTTTAAAAATTATCTTTCATCATAACAGCACATAGAGTCCCTTTTGAACCTGGCCTCTACTCAAGCAATGAGAAAAGGGCATTGTTTACAATTTCACTTTCTGGCTCTCATCTGTCTGTAAAATATTTTATTTTTTAAATTGGATCAAAAAAATTGTTTTAACTTTAGATAGATTTCTTAACTCTCCATATCTTCCATTGGGAGTTCAAACTTAAGGAAACGATGATCTCAAAAAGTTAACTTCATGCCAATGTCAGCAGGATGAAAAATGGGATTTAACATTTCGCACAAAGAATATTTGCATGAGCTTTTACAAATGCAACATTTCTTATCCTCTTGGGTTGACTGCAAAAGTGCCCTGGGAATAACTGAGTATGTGCCTCTCAAACAGGTTAACACACTGAACTTCTTTAATGGGAATAAATGGTGCCACTCAGGGACAATTAATGCAGGGACTTTAGGGTGGACTTCTGGCGAAAAGGACTGAACAGGAAATTGTGCACCGACGGTGGTGGCTGAAATGTTATGTTCACATTAAATATTTCGTCCAAACCTCAAATATGACTGAATGATTTTAAGTCCTAATTCAATTTACTCTTGATTAAAAGACGTTGCAAAAAGCTGATGTAAAGTAATAAATACCTGTGGGGTGGACTATACAAATGCTTTCAGGTCTGCTGGCAGAAATCAGTGGTTATATAACAAGTTGATTTCAAAAATTATACATTCTACAATTACATCCAGATAAAACAGATAAGGTCAAGTCACTAAACAGTCTTGTAATTCAAATAGAAGGAAATACATTAATTCTTTGCTTAACGGCGGGGGGCGGGGGGGAGGACTTATCATGAGACATCTGTACCAATCTTCACAAATAGCTAAGGGAGGAAAGACGGATTTGGTGACTGTGGGGGCTAAAGTACTAATTTATGGTGCTCTGAAATAGAAGGCGGTGCCTGGTGGACATAGGTATCTGTCTACACGTATTTCGTTTGGGCTGAGCTGTGAGCAATTAAAGCTAATGGTTTAACTGCACCTCCAGCGCTAGGTCTTCTCTCCCCTTCAGACTCTACCTCTCTGGTTCTCCTCAGCACTGGCTGTTTGGGGCCAAGGAAAGTTACGGGCCCTCCTTCTAACTCTCCAGACCCTCGATTTCGGTGGCCGAGGTCCTCGGCCCCCCCGAGCGTGGGAGGGGACTAGCCTCTCGGTGAATCGCCCCAGGCCTTGGGGCCCCCAGCTCTCCAGTCCGGGTCGCGGGCCCGGTCACCGAGGCCTAGCGCGAAGAGCTCGCGTCGTCCGCTTTGGAAAACAACGCAGCTCCCTCCTCGAACGCAGTCCCCGCGCCCCGGGTCCGGGGCTGGGGCTGCGCCAGGTCCCTAGGACTTTGACCGGTTAGAGCAGGCAACGCGGAGAGCCAGGCGGCCTCCAGCCCTTCCCCGGCGCTGACTACCAAGCTCCAGCCCGGCGACCCAGCGCCGCGCCGCGCCGCGCCGCGAGAGAAGCAGCTGTTCGCAACAGCTGGGGGGCGGCGGCGCCGGCCGCCCCAGGTGCTGCGGCGGCCAATCGCAGGCGTCCGGCCCGCCCCCCTCCCCGGCCGGGCGCCGACCCCCGACCCGCGGGGGAAGGGAGCAGAGCGGCGGAGAGCCGCGCTCGCCAGTCGTCTCCCAGCTCCCGCGGCGGGAGGGACCGACCCGAACCGAAGCCGCGCGGAGCCCCTCACCCCGGGCCCCGCCGCCGCGCCCCCCGCCCGCCTCCGCCTCGGACGCTCTCACCGCCGACCCTACCCACGCCGCACCCAAGACACCTAGTTTCTAAGAAGGAAAAATCTACCTCTAAACGCGCCCCCTTCTTCGCCGGAGAACCACCCTGTCTTTCCATTTTGACCTCCCCGCCGGGTGAGTGGAAACCGCTTGCACATTCTACAGAACAGGATTCTACCGCAGACGATACCGAGGATTTGTACGGTGACCGGCAGGGGGGGCGGGAGGAGAGCGAGAAGTCACATCTCCAGGGCTGCGGGCGACTTCGGAAGCCGCGCGCCTGGCGCCCTCGGCCGCCCCCGGCTGCTCGCCCCCGCCGCGCCGCCGTCCTCGCCCCCGGGCTCTCCCTCGGCCCCCGGCGGCCGCCCCAGGGTGCGGGAGACGCTAAGCCGGAGGAGACGCAGCCGCAGCCGGAGCCCGAGCGGCGGGGCGGGCGCGAAGATGCACACTACCCAGAAGGACACGACGTACACCAAGATCTTCGTCGGGGGGCTGCCCTACCACACCACCGACGCCAGCCTGCGCAAGTATTTCGAGGTCTTCGGCGAGATCGAGGAGGCGGTGGTCATCACCGATCGGCAGACGGGCAAATCCCGGGGCTATGGATTTGTAAGTCGCACGGATGGTGGGGGGTGGAGGGAGAGACTGAGTGGCGCTTGACCCCGGGGATCAGAGCTTGGAATGAGGGGTTCAGAGTGACTGTGAGGAGCCCCGCCGGCGTGAGCGGCGCTGCCCCTTCGCTCCGGGCTGATCTGAAACTTTGAGCGCGGCGGAGCTGGGGGACAGGGCCGGCGCCCGCTTCGCTCGATTCCCAATGAGGGCTGGGCAGCGCAGGGGTGGAAGTAGAGAACTGTAATGATCGCTGGGTTTGGGGTGCCGGGGAATGGGAGGGAGGGGCCGCAGCCCCGCACAATTGCATTCCCGGGCTGCAGGCCGGTTGTTAACGCGCGCTGTTGCATTGTAAAAATGCGTGTGTCTTGTGGCGTTCTGGCTGGGGCAGGGAGGGGATACCCCATGAGGTCTAGGGCTTTTTCCCTCACGCCACCCCTTCCGCCTTTTTAATTGCAAAGGTAGATCCATTAAATAGATGATTCCTGTGGCTCTTTGCCGAACTGAAACAGCATGTTAAGCTTCCTAGTGATTTAAACGTGAAAATTCAGCTGCCGAAGAGCAGTGAGCCCCAGAGTAGGACAATAGCTATTGTGGTTGGGGAGTGTTTGCGGGTGGTTGGGAGCACTGGGCGGATGTGAGGCTGGACTTTCCTTAAAGCAAACAGTGCCTCTGAGCCTGAGTGGTGACCTGGGGATTGGTGGTGGTAGTGGTAGGGAGGGTTAGGAGGAAGGAGGCTCTGGAGGAGTTCTAAGAATTTAGGCTTCCAAATCTCTGCTAGGCCCTACTGGCACCCTTAATACTTCAGGGTGGGGGTGGAGGTTTTCTTTCTTTTTAATTTCTTCTCCTTTTTCATTTTTTATTTTTTAAAACAAGGGCTCAAGGAGAAAGGAAAAAAAAAAAAAAGAAAGTTCGATCTCAGTTTTATCACGAATGGTGAATCTCTCCAGTGTGATTGTTGGTTTCCTTTAGGGGTTAATTTAGAGGTTATGTATGTGTGTCTATGTGTGTATGTTGCTAAGGTCACCATGGCTGACCGGGCTGCTGCTGAAAGGGCCTGCAAGGATCCCAACCCCATCATTGATGGCAGAAAGGCCAACGTGAATCTGGCATACTTAGGAGCAAAACCAAGGATCATGCAACCAGGTGAGAAAAGTCTCTCTCTTTCTTCCTCCCAGGACCCCCTGCTTGCAGAAAGATTCCCTAATTCAGAAGACATTGGCTGTCTGATATCTATTCCTGTGTTTAGTAAACTTGAACCATGGCTAGTTATTCTACCGAAGTATTAAAGAGAAATGAGAATCTTAAATTATCTACCTGTGTGCAAAAATAGATCTGGAGAGTGTAGTTTGGACATACGCAATAGTCTCAACTCATCTGTTTTCTTTATGACTTAAACATTTTGTAGTCTCTTGATTTTCCAGTTTTTAGCCACTTGTAGGTAATTCATATGGGGATTATATGGGCCAAAGTTGCCAACTCCAGCTAATTCACTTCCAACCTAGTGTTGTCTCGTGTTACCACCAGTTGCACTGTGTTCAGGCAATCTGACTTGAACACAGACCTTACAGAAGCATGGGGTGGAGTGGTATCTGAATGGTGAAGCTTTAACATAAAATCACAAAGTATTAGCAATCAAAGAAAAGAGAGATTTCACCTATTCAGTGACTCTGTGGTACAGATCAAGAAACTGATGCTTAGAGATGAGAAACAGTTTACTCAAAGCCCTTAGTTGCCAAAATGGAGCAGCATTTTGTCTATGGGAAAACATGACCTTTGGGGTTATTTACAACACTGCCCTTTACATTAGCACGAATAATTGAGAGTTGATTATTGAACAACTGTTATCTTTTCCTTGGGCAAGCAACTTTACTTCTTTGATCAAATCATGTGCTCTTCACTCATAAGTCTTTCCCTCTATAATTTGGGAAACGGGTTGACGAGTCTATCCAAACAGGTTGAAAAGAATAGTTTGTCAGGAAAGTGTCTGTACAAATACACATAGGCTTTAAAAAATGAAGCATTTGCCAGATACATTGTGTGTATGTATTATCCAGAAAAGGAGTTTGTTGTTGTGAATTTTTAATACTGTAAAACCCATAATCTTCCAAAGCATTGTACAAAGCATCCAAGAGTATTCCAAAGACTTTTTATAGATTGTGGTGCAGAATTGCAGGAATATTCGTGACATGTAATTTTATCATCAAGTCCTTATTTTTATGTCATGAGCATTTTTTCCTGGTCTCATTTTTTAAGCCCATATTCTGTGTCAATTAAACTTTGGAGATTTTTTTTTAAGTTACAAAAAAACTTTTAACTTTTAAAATCAACTTGGTTTTAAAAATCAAGTTTAAAAGTTTCCACTTTTAGCTGATTAAAACCATTATTTTAGATCAATAAAGCCATTGTTTTGGATCATTATTTTAGCATTTATAAATTGAGTTTTTTAAATATATATATATGTTATTTTTCCTAAAGTATCAAAAGAATAGTTATCTTTTCTAAGTGAAAGTTGTGATTGCATTTTACATGTAAGAGTGATAAATGCCTAACCATGCACAAATAGAAATGTGGTATGTTTTGTTGTTAGGTTTTGCCTTTGGTGTTCAACAACTTCATCCGGCCCTTATACAAAGACCTTTTGGGTAAGTCAATTAATTAGGCCTTCCTAAGTGGCTATCATTTGTTAACCTGCCTCTTTGTTATGTACAGATAAGATCATCATGTCACAGAATGTTCCTGGTTATATATATTTATATATGTTTGTATATTTTTAATGCTGATACTATAAATATTTTTAGATGAGTCAAGTTATCTGACCAAGTATGCAGCCTCCAAAGCAGACAAATTTTGAGCTTATGATTAACAAAACAAAACAAAAATACCAGGTATGACTTGTGTACAAGACAATTGTGTCCCATCACCATTATTACTGTTCAACTTGACTCAATTTTATTTATCTCTTTCTAACCTGACAGGGCTCGTATACAGTTAAGCTAACTGATCAGAAGGATACGATGATAAGAGGTGGAATAGTTCTGTTTGGAATTAAACTCTGTAACCAGTAGACTCAGACACACAAGCTCAGATGGTGATTAACGATGCATGGATGTTGGTGGTGTTGTTTTTATTTTTCACAATAGTCAATAGCCCTTCGTGTGCTTTATTTTATTTATTACAGTAATGAAGTGGTTTTGATAGCTAAACTGTGTGCTTTTTACTTAATTGAAAAGAGCTGTAGTGAAAGTGTTTTCTTTTCCTTGGGGAAGGGGCTCTTTGTGTTTTGGTTTTGGTGGTGGTGTTGAGGGGTGTTGACTTTTGACTTTGCCATGGGAAGCAAAGGGCCTTTTTTTTTTCTTGCTTTTAAGCTGTAGCCTGTGACTTCCATTTAACCATATTTTTGGAGTGAGTGCTAAATTGTGTGGTTTCTCTGTAAGAATACAGATTCACTGCTTGCATGTTTTAAGTTTCTGTTTTATGGGGAGTTTTCTGGGAACGGGGTTCTTTCTTTTGCAATGTTTATACACTTTTAGGCCATCTAATTTAAAGGTTCAACAATTCTCACCAGATTTCATTAACACTAGCCAGTTTTTTGAGTAGCGTAGTGCTTTCACCTTTCAGACCTAACTCAGATGAACACCTGTTCATATTTGTGTTATCTCTGGGTCCTGCAGTTACCAGCTTTTCCTCTCTGAGATCCCCATTTCCCTTCTCTTCAGACATGATATATGGTTGGGAGATCACCTTCCACCATAATTTATCCCAGACACTAGAATCTGTTTTGGCTGTATTCTACCTTATCAACTTTCCTATAACTCTAGTGTCACAGATTTAAACTTTCTTTTTAAACATTCTAGTTGTTCAAGGAGCATTTTACTCTCAGCAATAATTTTTTGTCTCGTTTCGGACTTAAGCATCTACCTGTGTAACCTGGAAGGCTGGATCTGTCTATGTAGATCAGTGTTTTTCAACCTTTTTGATCCCACAGCACACTTGAACCTATAGTTAAACTTCTGCAGCACACTTAAATTACGTTGATCCAACAAAAAGAGTGAAAAAAAATATATACTTACTGTGCTCTGAACGTCTTTCAAAAATAATTGCATTAATGATCTTTAAAAATGTTTGCAGCACATTTAAGATCCTCGCACTGCACACCAGTTTGCAGTAACATACCAGTTGAAAATCACTGATATAGATAGATGTCTACCATATGTGTCTCCAAAAATATACCCCCCAAATAGTAATAATTTGACTTGGAAGAATCAAGTTATATTTTCCATGACCATCTTCTTACAACTTTTTCTTTAACATATCAGTACCTCACTCTTATTGGCAGCTCTTACTTTTTTCTTTTAGCTGTGGAAGAGTCTTCTCTTCAATATGATTAGAAAGGGCCTTCATAGGTTCATAGTTATTTATCAAAGCCCCATTCAAGCCAACCTGGGTACTGACAGCAAATGGTGGTTTAGTGATGGGTCCATCTATTTCTGTCACTGTTCTAGACTATCTGTTTAAGATGGGATTGGGGAGGAGAATGTACTTTAGAATATGCAATGGTGAGCTTAGTCATGAGCTCACAAACAGTCTTGAAATAGTTATAAAACTAGATCCGTCAACAGGTAGTTGCTTGTGTTTATTTTTTCACTATGCCAGTGGGTGATGCAAAATGAGAAATTGAGCATTAGTTTGGGAATCAAAAATAACATAAACCAACCAAGAATACGAACTGCAAAATGACTTGGTATTGTTTCAACTACAAAAGGAATTCAGAGGAGCAAAGAGATAGATAGGGTGGAGGAATTGGACAAGGCTGTGGAGAAAGGGTGGACCTGAACTAGACTTGTACCAATAGGTATGTCTGAGAGAGGTAAAACAAAGACTGGAAATATCTAAAGGATCTAGGATGGAGTGAGCTTAAGCAGAGGCATAGGGAAGGAAAGGCTCAGTGCATGGAGAAAACAACTGTCTATGGAGCGTCTTGAGAGCCGAGGCACAGGCTTTTGGACTGGTTGTGGTAGTCCTTACGTATCCTTAAAAAAGAAGGTAACACAAAGAAAATAAGAATCACCAGAGTAAAACGTGTCATGTGGAAATCTTAAATCAAGTGTTTTGATAGTAACCTTTTGTTTTGCATCTCCTCTAATATTAATTGTCTTTATAAAGGATGGTGATTATTACTGTGTTCACAAATTGTTTGAACTTGAGATTCTTATTAGAAATAGATCGCATTCCAAGTGGACTAAGCACACTTCCTCTTCTTCTTTACTAGATTTTCAACACTGTTCTAATTCTTAGCATCTGTATTTAATCACACCTGGTCATCTGAAATTCTGTTTGAATGCTACATGTTCTTATTTTAGGCCTGAAAAAAAGCTTGAGCACTTTTAATTTTACTTGATTTGTTTGAAATTCTAGTAATTGAACTAGGTTTTTTTGTTTTGTTTTTGTTTTCAATGTGGTCTTTACATATCCTTCAGATTACTCTGGGCCTTTAAAGACAAAAACTTGGCCTGAACGGATTTCTGATGTAGCACTGTGGGCAGATACTGAGAAACTTGTGAATTTGCTGAGCAATATCTTATAATTTATGTTTGAAAGAAACCTTGGAAAGGAGAGTCTATACATCTGTGAGTAGAAATTTTGGGACTACTTTAGATCAGGGTAGGCAGAAATGTTTACTCAGTACTCCTTTAAGCTGAGTTTTATGCTAGGTGTAATAACACTGTGCTTGGTATATTTATACTGTCTACTGAGGGTGGCAAGAGGTATTATAACTAACATTAACCAAATATTCACTACATGGTAATGGTGAGGGATTTATAAAAATTATTCGATTTGTCACCATAAGTATGATGAAAGGCAATGTTAATATCCTTTCTGTGGGTGAAAAAAACTGAGACTCAGGGAGGCTAATTAACTCCCCCCAGGAACAGGACTGCTAAGTGTTAGAGTCTGATTGCAGTTTTCAGAATCATGTCTACCTGACCCCAAAAGTTGGGCTCTTTCCTCTTTGTCAAGCTGTAGCCAAAAAGACATCTTCACTCCATCCTCTCTCCTAACCTAGTAATAAAACTGATAAGCATCAGGAAGGGCTATCCCTGTGGCTTCAGATAAGGGGAGAGAGACATGGGGTCAGTGGGATTCAGGAAGTCATCGTGAAGGAAGTAGTTGACCTAGATTTTAAAGGATGGTGGAAGATAGAGAACTTTTTTATTGAGTACCTACTGTATTTGTCCTTGTAGGTGCTTTTCATAGACAGTTTTATTTAATGCACAGCAACTCAGGGTTGAAATTACTAGTCCATTTCACATACGAAAAATGTGAGACTAAAAGATAAAGCAAATTTCTAAAGGATGCCAAGGTTTAAGAAATTTCCACTGAGTTTGACATAGATGTTAGGAGCCAAGAACTACCTTGAACAAGTGAAGGAGAAGAGAACTTGGTCAGCAATTCATGTGATAATTTGAAAGAGGAAACCAGTTAGGGCGTTGCTGTAAAAGTCACAAAGAGATGTTAGTGGGACTTGAAGAGATGGGAAGAAAAAAAAATGTGATAAATTTTCTTTGAGAATTACTGAAAGTACCTGCTTTGCTTGGTGTTTTTGTAACTGCTAGGCATGCACCTTCTGTGGTTAATTGAAGGAAAAGATGTTGGAAAACATTTAGTAGGAGGGAGATTCCCAAATTGCTTTAATGGAGTCCTCAAACTGTTACAAAGAACTCCTAAAGCAGGAATTGCTTCCGAAGGGCCACCTTAGCCTTTAGTCCAAATCTCCCTTCCTTCCTGAACGGAGGTATTTTAAGCTGTCCGTGGTCTACTGGGTTCCCCTTTTCCTAAGCTTTAAAGGGCTCTGAGTTTGATTTGCAGTCCAGATGTCTTCCTAACCCTTGCTAGACTTCATGTAGGAGTCAGATAGTCCAATGAACTTTATTTATACTCTGATCGTTGGGAATTAGCAAATCATCACTATTTGTTAATGTAAAGTACATACAGAGATAGGGTCCCCTGAGCAGCCCTGCCTTTTGTAGGATAAACTTATTTTCAGTTAACGCATGAATTCAAAGATATGAACCTAGCGTTTACCATGGTGTCCCGGGAACTTGGGAGAACACGGGGTTAATGTTTCGGTATCAGTGAGATTCATACTGGCTGGCCTTCACCGCTGATAGATGTTTTACTTTGGCCTTATAAAGACATTTTACCCGCTGGAAACCCTTGTCGCATGACAGGATCAAAAATAGCCCGGCCGCAGCCCCTGCTGTCTATCACCACATGTAAACTGGCATGAGAGTAGGCTCTCTTAGCCATGTCTGCACATTGCGGACGTGGTGGCCTCCGGGGACAGTGTTTCATAAAGCCACACCTGTTGCTGTGAGTGAAGCAGTCACCTGACCTGCAGCAAAGTTCTGAGTGTATGCATGACCACGCGCCTGGTTTCTGACAAGCAGTTAAGAACATCTTTAAGTGTCCTCAGAAACACTCGATGACGTCGTTTCTCCTGGCACTGGGAAAGATCTACAAGTCTGGTAAAGTTGAGTGTATTTTTATCATTGGGGTCAAAGTTCACCACCCTTCGTGATAAATTCATCTTTTCCATGGATGTTCGTTAATGAGTGCTTTCAGTAAAACTCTGAACAGGCAAAGCAAAATCTGTTTTCAAAAAATATGAGTGTGCAGTTTTATGTTTTAAGTTCTTGACTATCAGAAGATTTTTACTTATGCTTTTACTTCTTCTACGTTAACTTTGCCAACAGCCAACCGGATAGCATTCTAATGTCATATTTTTAGAAATTATAGGGGGTTTTGATGGAGATTGTTTTAAAGGAAGATGAAAATAAATCAGATATTCATGGTAGTGTTTAAAGTGGTCATTGATAAATCGCAAGAGTGAGAGTTGAGATGTGTGGGATTTTATTTAAGTACCTCTTGTGATTTTTTTTTTTTTAACCAAATCACCTTTTTAGCGAGGTCACTGGAATCTGTCTTGTATGTGATCTGTGAATGTATAGTTTTAAAAGATACTTGATTTTGTTTCACTTTCTTGAATTTTTGCAGGATAATGCATAATCATACAATTGATCTGTACAAACTATTAACTAACAGGGCAGATTTTAAACATATGCTGATAAAGCTGTTTGTTCATTTGAAGGATAAAACAAGAATTAGTCGATGTGTCAAAAAAGTTTCTTTATTATGTAAGCCTTTTAAATTTCTATTAAGTCTAGAAATACTTAGTTGTATTTCCCCTCCCTCCCTTTTCCCCCAACCTCATCATTTCCCCAAAACCCCTTCTGTCTGTCTTGCATAGAGATAAACAAGCTGGCTGACCCTCAGTTGCCTGATAGTCAAACAGGTTTGGTTGACTGTTGTGTCCTTATGAATTGTCTGGGAAAAAAAGAAAGAAAGAAAGAAAGAAAGTGTGCTGCACATCTCTTTGGGAATCACTGCCATGAATGTTAATAGCATTTTTGTAGCTTCCCACAACAGCCTCTTGTGACAGAGTGAGCTGCACTACAGTTCGTTTGAGAAGTGTGATTCTGCTGTGTTTACCACACTTGTGAACTTTTAAACTCCTTTTTTTTTTTTATTTTGTCGCCTGCTTCCTTTTTTTTTAATTATTATTTTTAATAAGGGTGACTGAGGTTGCAGAGAGATTAATGTGTGTTGAGTCTGCATAGCAATTTCAAGTAGGGTTGCCATGATAATCAACATATGGATTTTGTTAAAATTTCTTTTAATTTTGACAAACCGGCCATCCCCCCCCCCCCCAGAACTGAAGGATTACAGATTCCATTTTGAGTCCTATAATGGCTAGGAGTTTTTCTATTTGCTAAAAATCTTCCTCTGATGAACTTATTACAAGATTTGCTAAAGTCTTAATTAAGCATTTGTTATGCACATAGCCCCCATGAACCTTGATTTATTTCCTAAACTTTTAATAAATGATATTTAATGGCCTCAAGCAATCATTAAGTGACAGTGCCAGCAGGGAGGTTGTCATCATACTCTTGCCAAATTCTTTTGGGGGCACAGCACACTCCATGACTTTGGCTCCTGCCCGAGTACTTTGGACAGATCGCTAGAAAGCAGATATCGTGGCAACCCTATGCTCATAATAACCACTAAATTGAGTTTGTCTTATCTCTGAACAACAAACGCTGCAGATAGGAGGTGACTGCTGCCTGACTTTGTTTTCCATTTCTCAACAGGATACCTGCCCACTATGTCTATCCACAGGCTTTTGTGCAGCCTGGAGTGGTCATTCCACATGTCCAGCCGACAGCAGCTGCGGCCTCCACCACCCCTTACATCGATTACACTGGAGCTGCGTACGCACAGTACTCCGCCGCCGCTGCTGCTGCCGCCGCCGCCGCTGCCTATGACCAGTACCCCTACGCGGCCTCTCCAGCTGCTGCGGGATATGTGACCACTGGGGGCTACGGCTACGCAGTCCAGCAGCCAATCACCGCAGCGGCCCCTGGGACAGCTGCTGCCGCCGCTGCAGCAGCTGCTGCCGCTGCAGCCTTTGGCCAGTATCAGCCTCAGCAGCTGCAAACAGACCGAATGCAATAGACCAGCCATCTGATCAAAGTTGAATTGTTTTCTCTTTCCCTCCCAGTTTTCCAATTTTTCGTAGCTATTAAGAGAGTTAACATTGACTTAACAGCTTTAAAAAAACAAACAAACAAAAAAAAGTGATGCTATCGTGAAGCAGAATCATTATTTTTTTTATACTCCAGGTAGTGTTCTAGATGAGAGAGAGTTGAGAATGTGGGGAATGGGCGCAATTGTGAAAATCAATCCCAAAGAGCCTGAGTAAATGAAAGGCCGCTGCGAAGCGATGCCAGGAGTAACAATGGAACTTCACTTTTGTAACGGGATTTTTATTTTTGCTCTTTTTATAGTATCAGGGAAGCAAACTGCCTTTTACAAGTTAGAAAATGCTATTTGAATCTAGTTGAACCAGGGAATACAGAGCGAGCAATATGTAGCTTGAATTACATTTAAAAGCAGATTTTTTACAAACAAAATGGTGAAAGCACTGATTGTCGTTTTAGCAGTCACTATGGCCTCTGGAACTTTCCTCGAGTAAGAAGGTAATGTTCTTACTATCTCAAAAATGGGCATCGAACAATCAATCTGGGAACGTGGCAGTGGGTAAAATGGTGGACAGGCACCAAAGCTATTTTCTCATCTGTCCTGTGGATGAGTGGGACTGTGGAACAAGTGATGTGGAATTAATGGGTGCAACAGCTGTACAGACAATCAATAACACACACAGTTCTGGAAAGAACACATCACTTGTGCTTGTTTGATGAGCTTGTCACATTCTAATCCCTCTCCCCATCCTGTTTCAATTTTGGGAAACTTGTATCTGCTGGTGTCAGCAATTCTGATTCTGAAATAGGATCAGGCTTTTACTACAACAGCCTTCACTTTCTATTTATTGTGTCGACTCGTGGCTTATGAATAAAGGCAGGCAAAGTTTGCAGAACTGTCTTAAGGACATTTATTTTTCCCCCCCTTTTTAAATAATTTTACACTTTTTAGTATCTATTTCAGAGTCATATTTAAGACTATTTATTAGCGAAAACAGTACATGAGACAACGAGGTTACTGAGATTACAATTCTTCAAAGGTTAATGATAATGTGGTTTATACTGTGCCTTAATAGTAATGCTATTTAAGATATTTATTTTTAAGTTTTACTATGCTGCACTCTAAAGAAAGGAACTTTAGATGTGACACTGTAAAATTATGTATTCATCTCATGGCATAAATTATTTAGTAGGTCTAGATGTAGCATATTAAATATTAACCTGTTCAACTAAGATGTTGACTTGGATTTATTTAAATTCATATGTGCACTGTATGAGAGAGTACTCTTACATTAACACATTTTAGTTTAGTTTTTAGATTTTTTTTGTTTTAAACAAGATATATTGCTAGTTTCATGCTTCCTTCTCTTGATTTTGCTCGTGTAGATCTCATTTATCGGTGATTCATTAGTTTAACACTATTCTTACGTAGTTCATATAGTTTTTAAATGCTGCTTTCCATTTTTCTTCTGAAACTGCAATACTTGCAATTTTTATTCTTAAACTAAATTGAATACTATTTTACACTGTATTGGATTTTTATACTTGAACAATTTCATACAAGGGAAGACAGGTTAGCATTTTTATGGACTTTCTCCATTATCACTGGATTTACTTTAAGTATTCCCATACTAGACAGTGTTATGTAATGTAGACATGACTCTCCTGTGCAAATTATTTATTCATTGTGTATATTGCTTTATAACATTTCAGATCTTCTAATCTATTCACTTGTATTAAATATAATTTTTAAAAATTTCTGTTGCATTGATTGTTTCTAATTCTGTAGTGAAGGTGAATGATTTCTCTTTTATAACTAAAATTAATGGATGATTCACATGTCACATTTTCAGGAAGCATAAAACTCTCCCAGATGCCCTGTTTTTGTGCCTTTAAAGTAAAATTTACTGATTCAATATCTGCCTTATACTTGGCAAATGATATAGGTCATCCCCCAATAGGGAACCCCAAGGACTAAAAATTGGCTAGCTGGAGAGTGCCTGAAAGCAGTGGTTTATAGAGTGAACTCTTCGATCAGAAGCAGGACCAGCACAATGGTGCTGAGGTCAGTTATACTGAGGTTTGAGCTAGATCTACCACTTTTCAGCAATGTGAGTGGAGCAAATTGCAATCTACTTTTTTTGGTAAGGTTTTTGTGGGTTTTTTTTCATTTTTCTTGCATGGTTATTTAAATATTAAATAAAGCATACCATCTACCTGCCACAGAGCCAAATAAATAGTAAGGATGCAGTAGCAGTCGTTATTGTAATTACTTACAGTGGTAGCTAACCAAAAAGGAACTCATCTATTGGGATGCTTTTATTTTTTAATTTCGGTTCACAATGATATGGTAACATCCAGTAAGCTGTGTGTTAGAAGTTCAAATGACTGTTGTATTGATTATCTTAAAGGGTATATGTTATGTTAATTATGGAATGGATTGCATGTTGATCTCTTGGTTCTGATATTTCCCAAATCCATGATAACCTTTCTTAAACTCCCATCAGTTTTCAATAATCATAAGCAACAGAAAGGTATGATAACAGATTCTATATCATACTTTCTACTTATAACTATCATCTTGTTTAGTGCTAACACAATTATAAACTTTAATTATCTTTAATTTTCTAGGGAAAAATGGTTCCCAGCTCATCCCCAGGAAGAGCAATTATTGTATTCCAAGGTATAAACTAGAACCACCAAACTAATTTCTAAGCTACTTAATTCAGTCAGTCAGTGCATAAGTCATTATTTTATTCCAAAAGACCTGTTTTACTTCTAAATGTCCAGATTTCTAAAAGGTCATTCATTTGTCCTCAATGAGCTATCACTGAACTTCAAAATGAAGCAGTCTTTGATTTATTAATCAAAAACAGGTCAGACAGTTCTGGGAAAAGCTTGTCTAAAATAGCCATACTCAGGAAAGCCAAAACTCCACCTATCCCTGGCTGAATCTTGGAATGGATCCTGATCTGTAGTAATAGCAGTATTATCAGTTGTAGAGAAAGGGTAAGATTTTTACTTTATAATGCTAAAGCATAAATTTCTAAAAGGAATTAAAGTTCTTAATACCTAATAACATAGTAGAGAGTAGCCATGACAAAGCCTATATTGGTCAGGCAGAGTTTACATTTGTAGAATTTGAAATGGGTCTGAGATGAAAGTGCTAGGTGATGGCCAGGTGGGTGCGGTGGCGCGCACCTGTAATCTTAGCACTCTGTGAGGCTGAGGCAGGAGGATTTCTTGAGATCAGGAGTTTGAGACCAGCCCAAGCAAGAAAATAGAAATATAAGTCTGGCGTTGTGGCGGGAACCTGTAGTGCCAACTACTTGGAACACTGAAGCAGGAGGATCGCTTGAATCCAGGAGTTTGAGGTTGCTGTGAGTGAGGCTGACCCCATCGCACTTTAGCCCGGGCAACAGAATGAGACTCTCTCAAAAAAAACAAACCAGAAAAACCACCCCAAAGTGCTCGGTGAGTCTCGGCTTCATCACTTACCAGGAGGGCAAGCCTAAATTCCTCTAAACTGGTAAAATGTGGGTTGATAGTTGCTCTGTCTACTTCTCAGGTTGTACGATTGATGGTTAGGAGAGCAGTTTAGAAATTCTAAAGCATTGGGCAAATGGAAATTATTACACTAGGAAATGTGGACAATATTAACTGGGTGACAACTCAATGTTTACTAAATGGCCCTTCCAAAGAGGACAAAATTGTATCTCAGGATATCATCTTCATTCTACTCCAAGCAAGGAACAGCGATAGTTGCTGTACAACACAAGAGCAGCACAAAAATAACTGTAAAAAATGGGGAGATTACCCAGATAGGGGAAGGAGAGGCAGACAAGATTGTGGAATACATTTCTCTCACAAGGGAACTATATTTAGTCCTTTCCTCACTCCTGTCAAATATTCTTCTTAATTCTCCCTGAGGCTTGAAAGCGTTCATTAAGATGACAGCCTGAGGTTTGGAGGGGCAGAGGTGAAGAGGAACCAAAAAATAAAGAAATGCATTTTCATGCTTACTTTTGTCCTCCCTTCTCCTTCCAGAGCTCCAGGCTGTTTCCATGGAAATGCTAACTTTGTTTTGCTGAAGCACTTCAGACAGAAGAGGTTTCATTTTGAATATTTGTTCGGTGTTGAATTTTAGAAGCTCAATCACGATTTTAGCTACATCATTCACATATCAAGATTTGAGATCTCAAGTGTGAATCCAACCTAAGAAATGAAACAATATATGTAGGAAGCCCTTCGGGATTTTGAGATAAGAGAAAGATAGACATTCGTAGCCTTGACATCAGTTCCTTCTTACTGCACCAGGTTTTGTCCATCTTGACCAACTTCTTCAGCCTCCCAAATTCCTTCTTTGTCACTTGTCCCCTGGCAGACGAATGCCTTGGCTTTTTTGTATCTGAGATGCTACCACTAAGCTATTAATATATTTTAAGTGAGTTGGAGGGTTCACATTGTTTTCCACTCTGCCACTGTTGGAGGTAATTCCAATTACATTATAACATGGATTGAGGACAAGTCATTATTTCTTTTCATTTAGTAGTTCAGATAACGTGTTCGTAAAAGGCCAAATATCAAACTGACACCCAAAACGTGTTTTAAATGCAAAAACATTGTTTTGCCAAATAGAAAGTTGCATTTTAGCTCAATTTTTAAACAATGTTTATCTGACAGTCCCAACCATGTGTGAACTTCTTTCCTGTTTCAATACTCCTGGCTCTGCCACCTGCCCTGCAGATGCCTCAGGTGAGGCAGAAGAGACACAGGGGATGCTGTTTGGAGAGGCGTGGGGCGTGCATGTTGCATTGGGCATTTGCTTATGTACATTTTGAAATTGGAGAAAAAGGAGGGTGATGAGAACATAGAGGAAAATAATGGGGGGGGAGGAAACTAAAGTCAAAAACATCCCCGCAGAATAGACAAAAGAAGATGAGATGGAGTGAGAGTCATGAGGCCTGGGTTGCCACCAAGGGAGCCAGGTAGGAGAGAGAACGGTGGCCATTTACTGAGTGGCAGGAGACATCATCTGGATATTGGGAGTGGAGAGTCATTTAAAGAAAGGTAATTAGATACCTGGTTTCCTTCTGCTGTTTCCTTCCTTATGTCTAATGAAATAAAAGACTTTAGGATAACAGCTCAGTCCTGTCTAATTTTATTTTTAACCAATAAATAATAATGGTACACATCTATGGGGTGCAATGTGATGTTTCGATATCCGTATACATTGTGGAATGATCACTTTAGGCTAACGGGCATAGACATCACCTCACATACTTTATTTGTGATGAGATCACTTAAAACTCATGTTAGCCATTTAAAAATATACATTATTATTAAGTATAGTCACCTTGTTGTGCTACAGAGCATCAGGACTTATTCCTCCCATTTAACAAAACTTTGTCCCTTTTGCCCAGCATTTCCCCTTCCCTGGCCTCCCCCTCTCCCCCACTCCCTGGCCTCTGGAAACCACCATTCTACCCTTGACTTCTTCAAGATCTGCACGTAAGTGAGATCATGTAGTATTTGTCTCTCTGTGGCTGGCTTATTTCACTTAGCACAATGCCCTCTAGTTTCTCTAGATTCAAAGGCTGAGTAGTATTCCTGTGTTTGTATATACCACTTTCTTTTATCCATTCATTCTCTGATGGCCTGTTAGGTTGTTTCCTATCTTGGCTATTGTGGAAAATCCTGCAATGAACATGATAGTGCAGATAACTGTTCTAGGTACTGAATTCAAATTCTTTGACTACATAGCCAGAAGTGAGATTGCTAGATCATATGGTAATTCTACTTTTAGTTAACAGCTGAGTTCTTAACAGACATTTTTAAAAGTGAAGTATATTCTTCGTAATTGAAAACTTTTAGAAACAATCATGGAACCTCTAGTAGGTTTAGGCAGAGCTTAGTCACAGACTTTGGGCCTCCAGGGATAGGGAACATTGGCATTCTTTTATTTATTATCACTTCTCATTTTAAGCAGACAAGCACGTTGAAAGAAAGGGGGAAGATTAAAGAAAATATGCACCTTGCTATCTGATATACTTTAGTTCAACATATTAAGAGATTATTTGTGGCTGGGAAATTCAAGTTCCTAATGTATCTGCACATACTATGCTACCTCTATCTTGACACTGGTCTACGCCTGTAGGCGGATTTTGGGAGAAATCATGGGAACAGGTCTGCACCACTAAGCACCTACCCTGTGCTAGGTATTTGTATTTAATCCTCGTAACAGTGAAAAATGTTAATCCCCAGTTTTCAGACAAATAAAGGAGTCTTCCCGACTTCACAGTATCAGGACGGTGGAGAACCCAGATTTCAAGATGGGGGTGTCCTGAAACCAAATCCTGTATGCACCCCACCTCACCGCTCTGCTTCCTGGCTCTCCTTATTCTATGTAACCCTGTGAACCTCCCCTGCAGTTCCTTAGACAGAGCCCCCGCTTCCTTGTCTTCAGTCTCCTGTTACACATAAGCCGACACCCACTGACTTAATGGGGGGGACATGCCTGCCTGTAGGTTTGCATTAGTGGGGAGGATGGAGACAGGACATTCCAGGAGGGCTGAAGAAACCTTCAGTGTTACCCTGAACAAATCTGATTTATTCCCAGTCACAGCTGAATCTGTTCTTTAGCACTCTAGCCTGACTTCCAATGGTACACACGGTGCCTGCTTACCCCGGGAAGGCTGTATTTGAAAACTTCTAATGCAAATTTCCACATGATGTCTACTTCATCAATAATGTTTTCCCAAACACCCCATAAGCTCTGTCATCTACCATGTTCGGCAATGTGCTTCTCATCAATGGAAAGATTGATGGGGAGATCGAAACCGGGCTAATGTGAAGTTAAAGGAAGTACCTGAAGTAAGGAGCGCTCGGAGGGTGGTTGTAGGTATAAAACCTTGCCTGGCAGACTGTTTGGCTTGGGGGTCTTTCTGCTCTGCAACTCTTGCTTTCATTCGTAGAGCCCTTCTGCAAACATCACAGAGCAGTATTAGAGAAGCAGCACTGGTTATAATCAGCATCAAATGGAATATGCTTCTCTTTATTACCACTTTTCACTCCTTTACTTCAAATATCCAGATTTTTGGCCCCCGTTACTGACCATCCATCTGTGCCAGACACTGGCTACGTTATTTGAAATCCTCACACTCTCACAGCGGGCTTGGCACCATCCTCTTCATTTTAATGTAATTTGCCCAAAGTCACAACTCAAGGTGGTAGAACTGTGAGCCGAAACCCAGGTCTGTCTGTCGCAAAAGCTAACTGCCCTGGATTATTTTAGCAATTGTTTTTTATATCACTAGGAAATTGTCCCAGAAATTGTAACGAACGCTTAGTAAACATGCCTTTAGTACTAGGGTCAAATCCAAATCTAAGCAACCGCAGGCCAGTTATATACATGATCAAAACCTTAAATAAAGATCACATAATGTAAAAGTCTCCATGCTCATTTTCCTTATTTAATTTCTGTTGGCAAGATTTGTTTAGTGATAGAACAAAGGATTATAACGACTAAGTAGTCATCTTGGCTTCAGTCCAATTGTGCTTTCGTGGAGAAAATAGTATACTAATGCTGTGATTTGCTATTATAAAATATCAAGCTGAATGAGAGTACATCTCAGTTTATGTCAAAGAATATCAACTAAGTATACGCTTTTAATGAACATTGCCAATTTTAATAATAACTTCGGATTTAAATGCAGATTAAGTTACTAAATATATATGGTTCAAGTCATCTACCATTAATGGCTTTATTGTCTCAGTTAAAATGGAGAAAAAAATAAAATACGGTACACATACAGAATGGGACACCATCCAGTCATAAAACAAAGAATGAACCGGGCATGGTGGCTTACCGCTGTAATCCTAGCTCTTTGGGACATGGAGAATGAGAGGATCCCTTGAGGGCGGGAGTTGGAGACAACCCTGAGCAGCATGGTGATACCCCATCTCTACAAAATGTAAAAATAAAAAACGGAATTAGTTGGGCTTCATAGCACACACCTGTTGTCGAACTACTTGGGAGACGGAGGGAGGAGAATCACTTCAGCCTACGAGTATGAGGTTGCATTGAGCTGTGATGACACCATTGCACTCTAGCCTGGGAAATAGAGTGAGACCCTAGCGCAACAACAACAAAAACAGAAATCCTGCCCTTTGCAGCAACATGGATGGAACTAGAAATCACTATGTTAAGTTAAATAAGCCATGCGCAGAAAGACAGATATCACATGTTCTCACTCAGATGTAGGGACAGAAACTTGATCTCCTTGGGGTAGAGAATAGAATGATGGTTCCCAGAGGCTGGGAAAGGTGTGTCTGTATGTGTGGGGGAGTGAGACACAGAAAGGTTGGTTGATGGGCACATACATATCGTTAGAAGGAATAAGTCGTCGTCTTCAATAGCGCACAGTAGGGTGACTCTGGCTAGCAACAATATGCGCATATTTCAAAATAGCTAGAAGAGAAGACTTCAAATATTCCCCACACAAAGAAATGATAAACGATTGAGGCCACGGACATCCTAAATACCTTGAATTGATCATTGCACATTGCACATCAAAATATTGCATGTACCCTATAATG
This sequence comes from Perodicticus potto, assembly GCA_963574655.1. Taxonomy (NCBI): domain Eukaryota; kingdom Metazoa; phylum Chordata; class Mammalia; order Primates; family Lorisidae; genus Perodicticus; species Perodicticus potto. The sequence goes on from CAUYRH010026264.1 coordinate 26,071, forward strand.
TGTATAATTATTACATGTACATGTCAATAAATTATATTTTTAAAATGGAGACTTGGGGGAGAAATGCCAGAAGTAGGAGCCACAGCAGCTGGGGCATGGCTGAGGGGGAAGGCAGAGTGTCCTGACTTGGAGGGAGTTTGAGTGACACTGCCTGGAAGGGGCAGTGCTGTGCTTGTCCTTTAAGGGCACATGTTGAACGACTTACTGTCCAAAGCATACCAAGAATCTCCATCATTTGTGCCTTCATAACAGCTGCATTTCTTATCATCTCTGGCATACTTCTTCAGCATTGCACAAAGCGTCTTATCTCGCAAACAGTCTCTTCTTGGACCACTGTCTCGTTCAGCTGCTTAGGGGCCACGTCCTTTAAATCTCCCAGCTGTCTTTCTTACCTCTCAGCCCTGGCTTCCTTTATCTTTTTTTTTTTTTTTTTAATCTTTCCCAGCTGCCACTTTTGGCACAGTGATTGTCTCTCAGTTCTCCCAGAATGAGACATTACAGCGTGATGAGGTGGGGAAGGGATGTAACCATTATAACAATGCATTTTCAAAATTAGCCCTGAAATCTAACAAGAAAACAAAAAATGTCATCTCAGCCTTCATACAACCTGTTCCTGAATCAACCCATGCATCTCTGAAAGGATGGGACACCCAAGAGGCTTGCACAAAGAAATGCAAGAGAGAACCACAGGGCACTTAATTGTCCAAAATAAGAGATTTCTCTCCTTACAAATGCAGATTCTCTGTGCCTGTAGCCTTACAGAGTTTATGTAACACTCTCTCAGTTGGATAAAGTGCTAACCAGAATCCCCACTGTGCACAGACATGTAAATGCTAGAAGCTGGAGAGAAATTTCATTTCATATTGGAAACTATTTGGCTCCACTTGCCTGCTGCCAATACTGCTCTTGTTCTAAGCTTCTGCCCTGCACGGGACTGCTGTGCCTTAGGGTCATTCTTACAAGAGAATTTTGTTCCTTCTATGGGGTCACCAGGGTTTTTTTGTTTTGTTTTGTTTTTGAGGCTTAATGCAATGAGTTCTGAGTGGTTAAGATAAATAGTATATAATATCATTATTTATGGATTTCTGACAACTATGAGATAAGGAGTTGAGGATCTCTGCAAAGCAGAGAGGGACAACTCTCAGAATGACACACTTCTTGGCACGGCTAACAGTTGTTTTTGTTTTTTTTTTATTTTTTTGTAGAGACAGAGTCTCACTTCATCGCCCTCCGTAGAGAGCTCATCGCCCTCTGTAGAGTGCCATGCCGTCACAGCTCACAGCAACCTCCAACTCCTGGGCTTAGGCGATTCTCTTGCCTCAGCCTCCCGAGTAGCTGGGACTACAGGTGCCCACCATGACGCCCGGCTAGTTTTCTGTTTTGCAGTTCTGCCGAGGCCGGGTTTGAGCCCGCCACCTCCGGTATATGGGGCCAGCGCCCTACTCAATGAGCCACAGGAGCCGCCCACGGCTAAGTTTTTGGAAATTGTCCCTTCTCAATTCCCATTCAAGAAAATGCTCAAAAGGTGTTAGATGTCTTGGATAATATCTTAGTTGCCTATGGAGTCAGTCAATTTTGCTTTTTTCTATACTAACCCAGGAAATTTGAACAAATTTGTTAAAATATCTTTGTATTCCCAGTATACTATTACGATAAATCATTCTCCCAAAGAGTGACATCAATCAATATTAAAGGTGGCTGAGCAAGGTTGTTCACACCCATAATCCTAGCGCTCTAGGATATCAAGGCGGGTGGATTGTCTAAACTCACAGGTTTGAGACCAGCCTGGGCCAGAGCTAGACCCAGTCTCTAAAAATAACTGGGCATTGTGGCAGGCACCTGTCTTCCCAGCTACTCGGGAGGCTGAGGCAAGAAAATTACTTGAGCTCCAGAGTCTGAGGTTACTATGAGCTGTGGTGCCATGGCACTCTACCCAGGGCGACAAAGTGAGACGCTGTCTCAAAAAAAAAAAAAAAAAATTAAAGGTGACACTCTTGACTGCACAGAAATAGATACACCATGATATAAGGTAAATGGGACCTTTTACGTACTTAATTAAGGCCAAGTTCTTGTGTGAAGGGAAAATCAACAGCAAGTTCCCTTCTCAATCAGAATCAGCTGCTGCATCTGAACATTTTCTGAAGAAATCTGCATTGATTATAGTCTGCCTGAAAGAAGAGTTGATTTTATACACGCACACAGGCGCTCACACACACACACACAGGCACATGCATCTCCCAGTGACAAAGGACAAACTTTTTCTAGGTATAGTTAATTAGGTAACAGTTTGAATACTGATGGTTTGTACTAGAAATAGTTTGTGGAAGCTCTATAACTATAAAAGATGAGTTGCTGTCATAGTTGAGATCTTGTAATACCAGAAGTTAATCTAACTGAGTTGGCTCAGACCTTCCGAGCCCCCCGGGGCAGACAAATGATGTAGCTGGTAGAATTTGCAAATTGAAATTTCAAAACTGAAGTTGTCATAATGTTTCATTTCGAGTCACTTTGTCTTTTTGTCACAATAGTGTTCCATCTTCCTGTTCTAATGCCATGATGTTAATACTAAATTCTAAGCTTTATTGGCTATTGCTGGGCATTTCCTGTGTATAAAGCGTGTTAAGCATACTACATGTTTCTGGGATTTTGCTTTTATGGAAGAGTCAATTTGTAGAAGCTAACATGCCCTTCACATTATTATTTTTTGCTAGATCTTTGAATAACTGACTTTTTCAAATTCTGATAGAATAGAGTAGAAGTAATTAAAACGCTAGGAGGTGGTTTCTAAAAATTAAAATTTTCACTACTTTTTGAGACCATCCTGAGCAACATTGTGAGACCTTGTCTCAACCAAATAAAGTAGAAAAATCAGCTGGGTATGGTAGAATCAGTAATTCTAGCTACTTGGGAGACTGAGGCAGGAGGATCACTTGAACTCTGGAGTTTGAGGCTGCTGTGAGCTATGATCACACCACTGCTCTCATGCCCAGGCAACAGAGCAAAACCCTGTCTCAAAACAAACAAACAAACTGTTTTATATGTCAGTTATCTTTCTTAGGTCTTTCTAGAAGGATTATTTACAATGATAATTGTGAAAATTTAATTATTTAATAATTTCAGTTAGGTTAAGTTAGATATACCTGGTATGGTGTGAGTTAATGCAGAAATGAAACCACACATAAAAACTGTAGAAAGACCAGGAGAACATGCAAGGGCATCCAAGAGTGAGGCAAATTGTTCTCTAGGAATGGCAAAAACAATATGCAATGTGTGTGAAGAACTGCACACTTGACTAAGGATAAGCACTGAACTTTTGGACTGCTCCAGGTATCTATTGCTGCATAATAAATTACGCCCAAACTTGGTGGTATCAAAACAGAAACAGTACTTTGCTTATGCTTACTGCCTGTGGATCAGAAATTCAGGAGCAGTGGGCACAGCTCCTCTCAGAAGGATTAATAGCTGAGGGGACTTGAAAGCCTGGTGGCCCAAATAGCTGCAGCTGGAAAGTCACTTTCTTCTTTTTCTTTATTAAATCATAGCTGTGTACATTAATGCAATCATGGGATACAATGTGCTGGTTTTATATACAATTTGAAATATTTTCATCAAACTGGTTAACATAGCCTTCATGGCATTTTCTTAGTTATTGTGTCAAGACATTTATATTC
>CAUYRH010026265.1:0-60747 GCA_963574655.1 Perodicticus potto
GTAGTCCCAGCTACTTGGGAGGTGGAGGCAAGAGACTCGCTTGAGCCCAGGAATTGGAGGTTGCTGTGAGCTGTGATGCCACGGCACTCTCTCCAGGGTGACAGCTTGAGGCTCTGTCTCAAAAAAAAAAAAAAAAAAAAAAAAAGATGTAATACTGGTAGAATGTCTTCATAAAATTTTTCTCCTAAACGATTTAATATGTGTAAGAACATTCAAGTTTATGTCAGCCAAATCATTTGCCATGAAACTGATATGAAATTATGTATAGTCTCTCAAGTCAAATAAAGATTAGATCACTTATTTCAGCTATACATATTATATTTAGTGATGTAGAATGAAATAAGTATTTTCATTCCTATATTGTTTTCAGTTCTAAGTAGTATTTTATTTCTATTCTGGTTTCTTAATGATTTGCACTATATAAAATTTTAGTAAAACTGCTATCATTTTAATAACAAGTCTTATTTGCTTATACTTTGCTGTGTAGGAAATGCTACCCCATGCATGGTCTATGTGTCATTATAATTATTATATCACTATAAACTTCGTGAAGCATTTATAATATTACCTGGCCATAGTAGGCACTATATCAGTGTTTATTAAATTTAGGTCCCAATTCCTTAATTTGAATTATTCAGTTGTGAAATTTTGAAGTTGCATGGACTATTAGACTCCCAATTAATCACTCAGTCATGTGGAAACTGAAATCCAGCAGAGCTGTCACTTTCCCAAGGCCATTCTATCATTTAACCTTGGTGTCTGGCCTAGAATGGAGGACTTCGAACTCCTGGCTCATTGCTATTCTCTCCACTGGGCCCATACTCATAAGCAACCTAAAAAAATTTATACAAAGTACTTTTAAATTGAATGTATGCCTTTTAACAAATTTACTATGTTGAAAATAGACCTTTTAAAGGCAAGAAACCTCAAATTGTTTCAGAATTATATATATATTTTTAATTTTGTTTATTTATTTTTATTTTTTATTTTTTTATTAAATCATAGCTGCATATATTAGTGCAATCAAAGGGTACAATGTGCTGGTTTCATATACAATCTGAAATGTTTTCATCAAACTGTTTAACATACCCTTCATGGCATTTTCTTAGTTATTGTATGAAGACATTTGTATTCTGCATTTAGTAAGCTTTGCCTGTATCCTTCTAAGATGCACCATGGGTGTGACCCCACCCATTACCCTCCCTCTACCCCAAACTCCCCACTCCCCTCCCTTCCCATATTCTTGTGCTATAGTTAGGTTATAGACTTTAAATTAGCTTCATAGTAGGGCTGAATACATTGGATACTTTTTCTTCCATTCTTGAGATACTTTGCTAAGAAGAATATGTTCCAGCTCCATCCATGTAAACACGAAAGAGGAAAAGTCTCCATCTTTCTTAAAGGCTGCATAATAATCCATGGTGTACGTGTACCACAATTTATTAATCTATTCATGGGTCGATGGTCAGAATTATATTAATTAGTTCCTTCCTTCAACAAAATTCACTAAATACTTACTATGTAACAGGATTATAACATCTAAAAACCTGCCATGATTTTTCATTGTTTGAGAGAATGATGAACATAAAATTATTGTAAAAATGGTAATACAAAATGTAACATTTTTATATTTTCTAATTCTTAACAGAAAAATTTCTCTTGTTTAATTTACTTTTAATGTAATTCTATGTAAAATGCAGCAAGAGTTAGACAAATCTGTTTCTGAAATCGAAAAAACACATAGTTCTTCCCTGGAAATTTATGCAACTGGGACTCACCAACTTTTAAAAATTCACTTAGGATGTTTAAGTGAACGTAATGTCAGATTCAAATGTGAAATGCTCCATGAAATTGAAAATCTCCTATTTTTTCATACTCTCTGAGGTAAATCCAACACATGAGAGATCAGTTTAGTTGCTCTTCAATCTTTCTTGGGTTCAAGACCATCACAGAGCTGTGAAGGTCAAGTTATCAGTTTGCCCTGCAAGCTGACTGGGGAGCAGGCAAGTGCTATGCAAAAAGAAAAAAACTTCTCAGAGATCACCTAGCTACTCTGAATTTCAGTACCTACTGTGCCTTTGTAAATTCGAGCCTGCAACACTTTCAGCAGTGACTTTCTGGTAACCTAAAAAATGGAATGGAAAAAAGTGTGAATTTTGCCTTATCAAAATGTCTGCAGATAGCACACTTTAAAGGACGGTTGTTACCTGCAAAAGCATGATAGCAACCACGTTGATCTCTTCCCACAAAAACTTTCTAAGTGCAAAGATTTCTCCTTGCTGTTAGCATACTTTTTCATTGATTTGATTTAAAAGGTATTTATTTTTAAGCCTAATTCCAGGAGTGTATACCTACTCTCCTCCCTTTCCCTATTTCTCTGAATAGTAATTGAATCAAAATATATACTTCCTGGGTGGCACCTGTGGCTCAAAGGAGTAGGGCACCGGCCCCATATGCTGGAGGTGATGAGTTCAAACCCAGCCCTGGCCAAAAAAAAAAAAAAAAAATATATATATATATATACTTATAAAAATATATATATACTTCTTGAACTTTTGAGTTTATCTTTTCAAATATTCTCCATTTTCTTCTTTTTGAAGTCTGTGGTTCCCAAGTCCTCTGTGCATGCCTGTGGTACCTGCATAACTGTGCTTAGCAATTGAAGTCACCTCCATCATAAATGCACAATATATTGGTCACCAAGCATATTCTCATGCAATACCTTTGGCTACAGCACAACCTTTCTCCTGGGTCTGTCATGACAGTTACATTTATTGGTCTCTTAGGAGAACCAAATCAAAATTGTCTGTAATAATTTAGTGAAAATAAAATTCATCTCCTTTTAAAAGAGAACCCAGTACATTTGCAATATGCCAAAAAGGGGAGATTTTATAAAGTGAAGATGCTCCTGTCCATATCACAATGGTAAAATGATGATTGGTGTAATATCTGTCTCTAACCAACACCAAAGTGTCTGGATGAAAGAAAGAAATCAAGTTGTCAAGTGGTTGTCTCCGTAGAAGTCAGTAGGGACTTTAAACTTTTATCTAAAGCTATCATTTAACTATTGCCTTCATAGTGATGTTAAAATTGGCAGACTCCAATTTTTAGCCACCTTTATGTTTTAGAAGCAATAAGAAAAAACAAGATACGCAACTACAAATTGAAGCTTTGGGGGGAAATAATGACTATAAATTTACTAAAAGAATAGCTGGCCTGTCACTCCAAGTACCGTCATACCTCCATTTTTAATGACTAGGTTTTGATGGGCTCACTTCTCTCTCAGACCCTTATTAGTCTCTGAAATGATCTTGTTATTCAATTTGTTTATTGTATAACTCCTCTACTAGAATAAAACCTTTTTTATGTTTAGTTCATCACTGTTTCCCCAACATTATGGTTACAGAATATGACACAGTGCACTGTTGGGTGAATGAATGAACTATGACTTGAATGTAGAAATATCCAGCCATCACTCAAAAGCTGCTGTTTTGCTCTGTTCCAAAGAAGTAGGTATTTAAGTAGATACTCTAAAGCCTCTGCTTCACTAAATGCTTAAAAAAAAAAAACCAGCAAAATATAGCTGTACAACCTTAGGGAAACCATTTAACCTCAAGACAGTAGTTTGTTTTAACCTGTACAATGAGGGATTGGATTGTATGATTGCTAAGGTCCCTTCTACCTCTATAGTTCCAAGATGCTATGACTTTAGGTAAACATGGAGATAGTTCAGAGAGTCTTCAAGCTATGACATGCCTCCCTCTGTTCCCAGCAAGTTACAGAGTGTCATCTACAGCGCAAAGACATATATGTGGTATTACATGCTTTAGCCCTGAAATGTCAGTGCTTGCTTGGGCGTAAGCTATCGTCACAACAGGAAAAACCTAAGGCAACTATGACCACCGATCCTACCATGTAAGGCGCCTAGCTCTGTGACCAAAATAGAACTGAAGATAAGCTCTTAGCCCTGCCACTTGTCACTGAGCAACTGTGGCTCTCCCAGGCCCATTCATATCTCTTGTCGCATTCCTCCAACATTCGTTAAGACATACTTGTTTGGAGGCAGCTTCATTTGAAATACAGAACTTCAAAAATGTCTTTGTTAAGCCAAATAGAGATTCTTTCCACTATCTCCCAAAAGAAGGGGGAGAAAATGTAGCCAGTACATTAATAATACTGAAGAACTGTATTAAAAGAGGTTCCTTCCAAGAAAATCAAGTCTAGCCCTTCATTCATAAAGCTCCAGTTACAAGTGCTTAGAGAAATCCCTTGAGTCCATGCTAGGATGTCCCTAGAAAAGGGAAAGATAAATTAGAAAAAACACTGTCCTTCAGGCACCCAGGCTGGGGTTCACGTCTGCCTCATCAGCTGGCAACTCAGTGTAGGGCTCAGGGAACAACTTCATTCAGTGGCTGTGGGTCTTGGGCCTCCACAATTCTGGCTCTTTTCTACTATATCATGTTGCTACTCCACATCAGAAAAATAATTATGTCTTAATTTGTGGGATTTTTAATGCTTAGTCTTGGGGTTCGTGGCATTCAGAGTTTTCTGGGATAGTCCAGATCATTTAGAATCTCCTCCAGTAAATTCTCTGAGAGCTGAGGGGAAGGTGGGCTCTGATCTGAGTCCCGTCATCCAGTGGGAGCCATGTGGCAAGTTGGGCAGGTATTTCATTCACTTGGGTCTGCTGCTCCTAGTCAGCATGTTACCCAGAAAAGGCTCCGTTTCCCTTGGTTACCTACATTTCTAGTTTACCACTAAGCCTCTAGTACCATTCATTCTCAATTTTTCCCTCTGAGATTGCTGCTCAGCCCTGTCATCACAATTAACCAGAACCCTGACTGTCTTCTCATGACACCATTTAGAAGATGGTCCAATGGTTCCACCCATCACATCATCTGAATAAGTGTGCACTTTCCAAGATGACTCCCAGGCTGACATGAGGTGACGTTGACTAAGCCCCCGGCCTATGCCTCTTACCCCAATTTAGTCATCACAGTAACTCTGTGCAGAAGGCATCATCTTCTGACAGCAAAGCGGAAGAAGCTGAGGAACAAGAACCTTAAGCAACTTGCCCAACATCATGCCACTAAGAGGCAGAGCTAAAATGCAAACTCTGAAATCTGTTATTTTAAGCATATACTATATAGCCTTAAAAATACTGCTTTAAAATGATTCTAAATGCAGTAGAACCTCCACAGCTGATGACCTCCCTATACTGACCTCTTTCCTACACTGGCCTCCTCCTCAAGCTGACCTAATTTTCATAGACCGGTCATGCACCACAGGTCCGTATCAGTACAGTGGGCCTCGTTCCTTATGTTGACCACCTCCATATGTTCACCAATTTGTCAAAGCCCCTTGGGTGGTCAACTTAAAAAGGTTCTACTTCATATTTGTAACTGCATGGGCAATGTCTCAGAGATGAGAAAAAGCTGTTTGGGGTAAAAATTACTATTTTGAAAACACATGGACTTTGTTCTCACTCTCAAATCATCAGAAGATTTTATTCAAGTTGTTCAGATTTAGAAATGTTCAATATCAAATATTTGTTATTCACTTAACAGCAGTTTCTTCTAGACAGCCACTCATATAAAACAAGGTTAGTTCTATGTCGGCCAGCCTGCCTTTTTGAGAGCCTGCTCCATTGGGTACCCAATGACAGGATAAGTTCCATTGGTAAGACTATAAGAGAAAGGTTATGTTTTCTAGAGATGAAAAATTAAAGTCAAGCACATTTTTTCAGAAGCAGAGAGCTCCTGAGTGGACTTCCCCATTCCTACACCCAACCCCCTTACCCAGTCCCTGTTGCAAAACATCTCCAGGCCTAGAAAGAAAGTGAAGCTTCAGACCATGCTGGGATCATCAGAGCAGCCCAGAAGCCCCTGCTAACCTGCAATCCAGAGCTCAGGGGATGTCGAAGGCTGAGCCACCATCAACCAGCAGAGTGAAAAAAATCTCACAGCTCCTTTATTCACCATCAACCTACAGCACAGGATGACAACAGCACTGCCCTTTTGACACAACTCAGACTGCCCTTTTGTGACTACTAGTCATTCTCAAAGCCTTCTCCATCATCACTGCAAATTCTCATCTACTGCATACATTATTTTTAAAGGATAACAAGGAATCCATGGTGTGATTTTCTCAAAGCTCAGCAATGCTCCAGGGCTGGTCCTTGTCCAGTGCTTCCCCAGGCCAGCCCTGCAAGACACTGCATGGTTAGGGGGACAAAATTAGACATGCACAAGGACTGGGCACTACTATCAAAGGGCAGGAAGCGTTGGGGCCCCAGAGGCTGCTCCATTTCTCATCCCTGAGGAGTCCTTCGCCAATTAGAAAAGAGAATCCTTTAACAATAGCTCCCCACCCCTTGGCTGGGAACCACTCGTGGCTTCTCAGAAGATGTTTCCAGGCAGGTGGTAAGCAAAATCAGAAAGGAAAACAACAACCCTGGGCAAAACAGGAGACACAGGGGCTGTGTCCTGAATTACAGAATTCACCAATTCTGCAAGGTAGGACCATTTCTCTCAGAACCAAAGACCTGGATTGCTCCTTGCTTTCCTGCATTACAGGCTGGCAAGAAGTGGGGCTGTGCCAACTGACATGGACCTGGCTCTGTGGGAGATCACTTCAGCAATTACAGGTACACAGGATGGCCATTTGGGGCCCTGTCCTCAGGGACTCTTCACAGAGAAGATATTGTATCAAACAGGAATCTTAAAATCAAAGAACTCCATGGGGATTTGAGGCAATCCCTACATCTTCAGGTGAACTACTTAATTCATTCATTCTTTATTTTACTGGTTATTAAGAATTTCAGACTTAATGGAAATATGAAATACAGAAATAGATAAGGAAGGAATTGAATCACCTGTGGTCCCACTATTCACTGCCCTTAACCTTGTGGTGTTTTCCTTTCCTGATTTCCCAACCCCCCCCCCATGAATGTATATGAATGTCTGAAAAATGCTCCATCAAGTGATTTCATCCTATGGGAACAAAATAGTGTGTACGTACACACAACTAGATGTAACTTACTACACATCCAGACTATGTGTTCTAGCTTATCACTCCTAGCCTGTACAGTATGTTTCTGGGAACAATTTTCTTTTTTATTTTTTTGAGACAGAGCCTCAAGCTGTCACCCTGGATAGAGTGCTGTGGCATCACAGCTCACAGCAACCTCCAATTCCTGGGCTCAAGCGAGTCTCCTGCCTCTGCCTCCTGCCACAACGCCCGGCCATTTTTTGGTTGTAGCCGACATCGTTGTTTGGCGGGCCTGGGCTGGATTCCAACCCTCAGGTGTACGTGGCTGGCATCTTAGCCCGTTGAGCCAGAGGCGCCGAGCCAACAATTTAACAGACACAAGTTGTTGTCTAAACATATCTAAACGTAGACAAGGTACAGTAGAAGTACTGTATTATAATCTTACGGGACCACCCTCATATTCCTGGTCTGCTGTTGAACAAAAACGTCATTATTTGGTGCATGAAATACTTCCCATACTGTTGCATATGAATGTTTACATCCCGTACAGCATGTATACATGTATGCATACACTTGCTTTGCTTTTTCATCTTATTTCCTTAAGGTAGGATTCCAGAAGTAAAATAAACAGAAAAGGGATGGACACTTTTAAGAGTCTAACCAATTCGCAGCCTCATCTTAAAGCTCGGTAGGGAGTGATCATACACCCTCCTCTAGTAACTTGCAAACACACTTACAAAAGTGTGTCATGCTGATGAATGTGCTCTTATCGGTAGGAAGGGGAGAATGATCCCGTGCAGAAACTTCTTCGTGATGTCTGCACTAATCCCTTCCGCTGAATTAACATCCATCCCGTTTCTTCTTGTCTTGTTCTCAGTGAATAAAAACAGCATTTCCTATTGTGCCTCTGACCAGCTTCTATGAAGAAAACCTGTTGTCAGGTCTCTCTCTACCCTCTTGGTGTCTTGTGATGCTGGCTACATGGAGCCCGAGTCATTTACATATGCTCGAGGCCCAAATGTGACTCACAGGGCTTTTCTCCTGTGCTCATTCTCCAGTCTATCCCAGACAGAAAGCCTCTTCCTTCCAGCAGACATCTCTGGTAAGGTCCTGAGATTCCCTCATTCACCCACAAGCCACATGCTCCTATTTATACGCTCAAGACTCAACGTGGTGGGCGGCACCTGTGGCTCAGTGGGTAGGGCGCTGGCTCCATATACCAAGGGTGATGGGTTTGAACCCGGCCCCGGCCAGCTAAAACAGCAGTGGCAACTGCAACAAAAATAGCTGGATGACCATGCCAGTAGTCCCAGGTACTTGGGAGGCTGAGGCAAAAGAATTGCCCTAGCCCAAGAGCTAGAGGTTGCTGTGAGCTGTGATGCTACAGCACTCTACCAAGGGTGACAAAGTGAGACTCTGTCTCAAAAAAAAAAAAAAAAAAGACTCAACGTGGTACCACAAGGGAGTGCTGATTCATAGCCTAATGATTGCATTGTATTTGTCCTTTACTGTAAATAAGTACAAACAAAAGTTTATATTTTCCACTTCTGAATATCTTTACCAACAGAAAACTTGCCCTCTCCAAGTGGATCCCAGATTGATCACAGATATTTTCAGGAATATGAATATGAAGAAGAAAAGAGATTGATTTTATGATGAAATATAAAATGAAATAATTATGGCTAATGTCTTGAAGCCATCATTTAGAAAATGGCCTTTGGTTTTTAATAGAATTTGCCTTTCTAATCATAAAGTAATAAGAATAGTATTTATCAGACACCACATGCCACGCACTGTGATAAGCACTTTGCTTCTGCTTGCTTAATCAGTTCCTCACGGGAATTCTATAAAGTAGGTACCAAGATTGCCCCATTTTTACAAAGGAGAAAACTGAGAAAATTGCTACAAATGTCCTTGTAGCAACCTGAGTGGGTCTTAAAAACATAATGTTTAGTTTAAAACAAAAATAAGAAGCAGATGATAAATACAACACAAAACCATTTATAAAATTAGAAGACATATATACAAAACAATGCGTATTTTTTTTTTTTGAGACAGAGCCTCAAGCTGTCCCCCTGGATAGAGTGCTGTGGCATCACAGCTCACAGCAACCTCCAATTCCTGGGCTCAAGCGAGTCTCCTGCCTCCGCCTCCCAAGTAGCTGGGACCGCAGGCAACCACCACAACGCCCGGCCATTTTTTGGTTGCAGGCATCATTGTTTGGCGGGCCTGGGCTGGATTCGAACCGGCCAGCTCAGGTGTATGTGGCTGACGCCTTAGCCCGTTGAGCCACAGGCGCCGAGGCACAATATGTATTTTTTAAGAATACATATAGAACATCAAATGTGTCAGAGTAGTTACCTCTGGGGAGGAAGAGTGAGAAATGGGGATAAAAGGAAATAAGTAGTCACAAGAGAAGCCCTGCACACAGCAATGAGAACGGTGTGCCATAGACTGAGCAGGATAGTACCTGAGGTCCTACGAAAATGACAAATGATCCCACAGCTTACAGCAGGGAGACAGTAACAGACTTCTCTGCCTCACAGAGCCAGGGACCTGGACTTGAATGCAGGTGCCTTGCACACACCCCCTCCCCGTGCGCCATACAGCGCGACTAGTCCACCAACCTTCAATTCCTAAAAGAGACCTGCCACATAGCTAAACCTCTTTAGGCTTCCACACTTTTCCTTTAGTAATTACACAGTTAATTTGATCCTGAGGGATAAGTGGATTTGCTCTATTGCTTACATGCCAAGTTCAAACATGGGCTAAACAGCTAGCTATTCATCCATTCATCCGCCAAGTTTTTATTGAGTATTTATTGTGTGCTGGGCATTTGGCCAAGCAGAAGGCAGATAGAGATGAACAAGCCAAATATCTGGCCTCCATGAGCTCCCAGATACTGAGCCATTCTCTAACTACACTCAGGCAGACTTTTCTCCTCCTGATGGTGCCTTTGCAGGGCTGCTGTTAGAGCACAAGACAGTTCCAAGTTCCACCAAGAAAGTGCGTTATAATAGCAACCACACTGATGTCCATGACTGGGAATTGATTTTTCTTGCAGCCAATCCTTCAAAAGGGATTGATCAAGAAAGAACAAGGTATGCAGCGCCAACCCTAGTGATTATGGTAAAATCAGCCTCATTAGCTTATGTCATAATTTCTCTTTCCACACCAGCGGTGAATCTCTCAGACACATATTGGGAAGCAGGCCATTCTATAAGGAAAGAATGAAATGCTGGAATGGGGGTGTTTGGTGTGGCACTGTGGAAGCCACAAACTCCCAGAAGCTGCAAGCTTGGTTGAGGCCCACTGGGAGTCCCTTGACTTACCTCAATAATTTTACAGGTGTCTTCCAGCTCACTAATCACTCCCTGGACTTGATCATTGCTTCCCACGAGGACCGCGATGCCATTGCTGAGCTCAGACTAACGAAGAGAAAAGAAAGACTCAAGATCTAGGGATTTCCTAGTCACCACTGTTTGTGGACTAGTCACAGTATTATCCTCACATGTTCTTAATTTAGGGTCCATGCAACCCCTAAGGAGTGCCAGGGAGGCTTAGGAGACTTATGAACCTTCCATTAGCGCAAGCAGACTTTTGTATATGAACTCATTCTTGGGGGAAGAGATTTATAGTTTTCACATTATTAATGGAGACACTGTTAAGAAAATTAAGAACAATGAATTATAGGCCATAGAGAATTGAATGCTTGTTCAAGCTAAAGAATTTTTAAGTATTTTTAATAAGTGGTATGGAGTCCAATATATGACTTTATGAACCCAAAATAAAATAATTCTTTGCTTAGTGTAGCTCAAGATCAGTTTTACTTGGGCAGCGAATATAGCAAATATTCATTTATTCAACATATGATTATCAAGGGCCCACTATGTTAAGCATAAGTAGATAAACACAAAAATACACACTAGACTAAGTCATTACCAACTTACATAAATGGAACACTCAACTAGTTCTAGGGGGAAATATCAACTTTGAATTTTTTTTCTTTTTCCCTGAGAAGATATGCTATTGTTCATATTTACCCCCTTTCCAACACTGGTTTTTGGAGGCTTGGGGAGCACTGAATGGGGACTTTGGAGGCCTCTGACTTGTTCTAACTCTGCCCCAAACTTCTTTATGACGTTGGGGAAAACATATCAATTGGGACCTTAATTATTTCACATTTAAAGAAAGAAGGTTGCACCAAAACAGTAATTGTAAAACATTTTAAAGCTGCAGAAAACCTTCTTGAAACTGAAGTTAATATGAAATCTGTAAGTAAAAGTGAAACGGCTTTGGCCACACAAGAGGTGGAAAAAACAGTCCCCCTAATCTGTCTTTCTGTCCATCTCTCATAAATGTCCAGGGCTCTGAGGGAAGCAGTGGGAAACAGGGGCCATCTAACATGACTCTGGGGAGAGGCGAAGGGGGAATAAATGATTAAGTGGACAGGGAAAGAAATAAATGTTACAGATAACTTGCAAAATCCTATTTCTTTGCAAGTTGGTAGTTACTAGTTGTAACTGGTTTTGACTCAAGAATGAAACCGGGGTAGCCCAGGGTGTCCGGGGACACGGCCTTCGTCAGAGGGGCTGTGGCTGTGGCCCCGAGGTGACAGGAACGCAGGTGCTCAGAGGGGCCTTTGTCAACTGGCCTGGTTGACAGGGGTAGCGGAAGGGACGTTTTGAAGTCGTTCTGTAACTACACGTCATTGCAAGGCTCCCTCATGGGGAGCGGGGGAGGAAAGTCCTTGAGGAGGGCAAAAGGAACCTTTCATAGGCGAATGAAGAAAAGCAGTCCTCGACGGGAGTGCAGAGCTGTCTTTTCTTCCGGTAATCTAAACTTCAAATAATCTTCAGCAGTTTGAGCTCCAGGTGGGTCCCCTAACCCTCTTCGTCTTCAGCAACCTCCAAAGGGGACAAAACAGCAACCCTCTCCTGCACCCTTCCTGCACGCCCGCACCTCTGCCGCCCTCCAGCAGGTGCCGCCAGTGGCCACGCGCGGTGCCCTCCCCGGAGGTCGCGCAGCGCGCCCCACGGGCCTGCCACCTTGCTTGGGGCATCCTTCTTCGGCGACACGCCGGCTCTTGGAGGGCGCTGCGTGGGGGCTGGCGGGCTCTTACCTTCTGCCTCTGGAACACGTGAGTGAGGGGGGCCACCTGGCAGTCCTTGTGCGCGCCGAACACCTTGCACAGGGAGCAGGTGGGCACCTCGCAGTTGAGGCAGTAGATGTTGATACGCTCCTCCTCGTGCTCCTCGCACACCGGCTGCTCCGACTTCTTTTCGGGCCTGGGAGGAGGTGGGCAGATGAAAGTCTGTCCGCTCGCCTGGGAGGCGGAGCAGGCACTGGCGATCGGCCTCGCAACTCTGTTCCAGAAGACCCCCGAGGCCCCTGTAGGTCCTCAGAGCCCACCAGATTCAGCTGACTGACGGGGTTGGCAGCCGCGTGCTGGCAAATCTCTAACGCCTGCTTGGGGCAGGGACCCTAGGGGCACGGAGACCCTGATTTATAAGCACCCACCGGTTTCCACCGTGGCCGATTTCGAGTTATTTATGGTTTGAGGAACTGGCTACTGAGATTCTTGAACGTCAACCCCTGGGCCCCGGTGAGCAGTTAGGATGAGCTCCAACACTGTGTCCACACTCTCAGGAGTTTCTCAAGACACACCTTCCCGTTAGGAGCAAAGAAGGGGACGTTGCCAATAAAAGAAATCTCAAGTTTGCACCTGCTTTATGGAGAAGTTCTATCCCACTCCTCCAGCCTCTGACCCAGAAAACACTTTATCTACCTAAAGGAATGAGGATTGGAGTAACTAGCGGGACCCAAAATCGTCTCATGATTGATCTAGGTGGGGGGACAGAGGTAGCTGTGTGTGAGCAGGAGGCCCAGCCTCCTTATAGGAAACCCAAGAATTCCGATATATTCTATCTAAATGCTGAGGCTGTTATTAGTTTTCAGAAGTATTTGAAGAACTCAAATCCAAAAGCTTTCCTCTTATTCCCAAATATATAGTTATTTAGAAGCATCTGAATTTGGGGACTACAATTGTTTTCATTGCTATAGAGATCATTATTTTTAAACTACTGGGTTTTATGGACCATGAAATCAATTATTATGGGCTATGAAATCAATTTAGGGGGCTATGACCAGGATTGTTAAAATCAACATTAAATAGAGTAGCAAAAGTATGCATAAAGGACTATATAAATATTTATATATCCATCCATGTATGTAAATGGCCACTGGATCACAATATAGAATGCACTTCCTACTGTGAATGGTGAATAAAAATGTTTGGACACCATTAGTACTGATATAGCTGTGGTGGCCAGAAAGAGAAAAGTTAGAGAAGGTGCTGAGGTACCTCTCTGAACCACTAGGTAGAAGTCAAGTACTTCAAATTGGTTGGGCAAACTTGGGCAAAAGGTTGGGAGAAGCCCTGGGTCTGATAAGGAAATTGCATGGACTTCCAGGTTCGAGACTTTGGAATCTGATTTTTACAAAAGGGATTTCCATCAAGTCTTGTAGCAATATGCTTTCCATGAAGTCTACGACCTTCTGACTTGACCATATGCTTGGAACTCAAATAAGGCAAGTGAACTCCACAGCTAGGAAAATCATCCTCCTCTCAGATCTGTCTGCTTCCTCCCTTAGAATGAGAGCTTCCCGAGGGCAGGGCCATGATGTGTCTTCTTGTCTTGCTGATTCCCCAGTACCCAGAAGTGCCTCTCGTAGAGGGGGGCTCAGTAAATACTTGTTAAAATAATGAGTGAGGAGATGAAAGGGAATTTGCCATAGTTTTGTTTCCTGTGCTCTAACATAACATCACCCAGCTGGAGAAGCCGTGGGAAAGCCAGGTCCATCAGGTACTTGGCAAAGCATGAGAAGGCCAAAGGTTTTGTGGAGACCTACTGTCTCTAACCTTTCTGCAGGAGGTCAGAGTTGCCCTGAACTTCAAAGTTCATTGACACCCTCTCTCATTTTTGCTGCTGCCTCCAACGACCGGAGTTGGGCTCTTCTCACTCTAAATATCCAAGGTTACTCCAGGGTCTTCTAATATACACCTAGGCTCAGGGTCCTTAAGGTTGCCAGCCTTCAGATGACAACTGGGTTTACGCCCAGACATGTGGCTAAGCCCTCTGGGCAACTTGTGGTTTTGCTACCAAGTCAAAATGTCCCAGAGGCAAGTCTCAAGTTCAAGAAATAACAGCATAAGAAGAATTTAAAAATCACAAAACATCCCCAGTCCATCCAGCTATGTGCTTTATTGTTGGAAATTTGGTTCATTGCTATTATGCAATTTGCTTCCCAGCCCCTAGATACTATATTTGGCAGCTGCAGCAAACAGACTTAGTGAAGGTAAAAATGTGTCTTGCAATTTTACTAATGCTACAAATTTCAACATCTCCTCTTCTCTGGATTTCTTAACAAGTATTGTTATTTTTTCACATTTCAAGTTCCCTCTGTGGCAAATAGCAAAACATAAAATTATTGCAATAAATAGAACATGTAAGAATATTTGTGATGTTGCTTAATCAGCTGGCACTTCCAGAGCAACTATTCTGTGCAAGGCACCGTACAAAGACTGAAACAGTTGTTATATAAATTTCCTTAAGAATTTCTTGGTAATTAATTGGCTCGTGATGTTTTTAAAGAGACAGTAGGTGTATGTGTATTTTAAAGTCATGAAATACAATGAGGTAAGATCTGGAAAGTAACAGCAACAACAGAGGTACTTTCCTTCTTGCTAAGAGATTTTGACAGCCAGGGAAACAGCTGCAATATGCCATCAGCAATTCTTTTTCTTCCCCAAACCCATCTATATCCTGGTACTATCTAATTTAGTTTTGGATCTTAAGCAGAAACTAATAGCCATAATAATTACAATAATTATGTTAGATTTATAGAACAGCTTTCCTTCCAAGAGTGCAAGCCTCTTAAAGCCCTGCAGATGTTCCACAAATACATGTTCCCTAATAGAATCACAATGAGGCCATTTCTAGATGATCTCAATGTGCCTGCAAGCTTTGTGGACTGGACTGACCCGTACATCATTGAAAAAGGGCTCTTTACACCGTGCCTTCTAGGAATAAACTCCTTCAGGGTCGTCTCTGGGAAAGGAATTCTATAGCCAATGTGGTTCCATGATTAAGAAGCCTTCGTTATTTTTTTATGTGAGTGGACATATATGTTATGTATATATATACTGCATATCAATCAGTCCAGTGGTGAAAGCTAAGAGTACATGCAGTAAATACAATCCAAGGGAATAAGGAAACATAAACTAAACTCTGTTTTTTTTGTTGTTGTTGGTTTGTTTTTTCTCCCATGTCTCTAATCTTTAAGTTCCTCAAGGCCAGGACTATGCTTTGCAATTATGCTTTTTCAACTTCCCACAGAGTCAGTATGGTGACAAATTAAGTTAGGGGGATCTACTTTTATTATTTCTATCCAGACAATTGTAAGGTAAGACTCTCTGAACTAGGAACTTCACTATTTTGGATTATGCCATTTCTATTAAGTTTTATACTAGAATTTTTCTGCTTTGTAGGGTCTAGAGCTCCCAAGGACCTGTGAAGTGCAAAAATAACTAAAGTGTGTGTCATGCTAGTCTTTAAGGGAGGAGGGGCAGCGTTATGCCTCTTTCAGCATCACCGTCTGGGATCATGGATTAGGGCTAATGAGTCACTTCACTCTCAAATTGGTCCAAAAGCTTGGGCACCGGCTTCCTTCCCTCCTCTCATGAGCAACTCTCAGTCCCACTGGGAAGCACTGACTTGGAAAAGCATTTTCCTATAAAACAATTAGACCATGATTGGCCAACAAACATTCAGTGTAGTAACTCACTGAAACTAACAAACAAATAAACAAAAATAAGCTTAGCATGGGTTTGGCTCACAGGGGATGCTTACCTTGTGGACTCCTGCTTGTAGATGTCAATGATATTTTCCACCAGCAGGTTCCTCTGAAGTCCATATACCCCATGTCTATCCAAAACCACTTCATGTCTACAAGATGGGCAGCGGAATCGGCCCCCTGAGGCCATGGTGGTGCCTCCTCTTGTGGGCAAGTACGGGTTAGAGGCCTGTTCTTGCCAAGCAAGGAAAGAGTAATTGAGTAATGCTATAGGTAGCTTTTCTGAGATTTATTTTCACTCTCTGTTACTACAAACAACGTGAACCTCTACTTTAACCTCGTCATAAGATAATCCCTCAGGGCCTTTCAGGCAAGTCACTCTGAAACACGGGGCCAAGCCTTATCCACGGTCATCCATTGTCAGTGTAAGGTGTTTTCCAGCCAACATTTTCATAACCAAAAGTTCCAGCCAGAAACTCCATATGAATGCCTTGGACAGTAATTCATTTTGAAACAGATTCGATGGTTTGAATGTTTTTTTAAACAAATGTGATTCTTAGTATTAAAATAGAAGTAGATTTAGAAGTGGGGAGGTTCTCACTAGCAATGCACAAAGAAAACCGTTAAAAGAAATTCGGTTTTCTTGAAAATGAGTGCCGCTTTATAAAGTTGTCTAAAGGCATTCACCTCAATATTAAGCCCTTGATTCGAAGAAGAGGGACTCTTTTCTACTCCCCCAATTCCAAACATACCTACCTGGAAAATATCACTGGCGCATTTCCTACACAGGTTATGCTGACAAGGGAGAATGACCACAGGTTTGGTGAACATCTCTAAGCAGATGGGACAGATGAGTTGTTTCTCCAAGTTATCCATAGTCTGCTGCTCTTTGGAAAAAGACTTGTAATTCAAAGATGCGCTCATCTCCTGGCCTTCCCGAGTCCACTGCCAGGGAAAGGGTGCTCCGAAGGGCTTCTGGAGGTGTTTCCTGAAAATAATTCCAAAGATTGTGCGATCAAGTGTCCTTTCTGTTTCTCTTGGTGGAAGACATTGTTTCAGGCCCTGGTTCAGAGTGGGCGCTTGGAGCTGTTTTTAGCAGCCTGTGGTCATGTGACAGTGGGCTGACTTGTCCATATAAGCCACTGACAGGAAGATGGATTCTGACAGGTGACAGAGAGCAGGAGTCAACATTCTTGCCCCAGGGAGGGAAGAGAGTGGGCGGGAAAGAGGATTACAAACTCCATTTAGACAGAGGTTGTGAGGAACAGGAGGTCAGAGCTGACAGTTGTCAACAACAAAAGCAAATGTGCGTGCCGGTGCCTCTGCAAGCGCTCGGTTAGAACTGGGTGACTTCTCTGGGGAAGTGGAGAATGCAGCCCGAGAGCCATGTTTGTCTCTGGAGAGTTTAGGAATCAAGTCACCAAAAGTAGCATGCTTTCACCTTCTTAGGGGAAAACAGAACCTGTCTTGAAACTGGTTATCCTGGCTTCACAAGCGCCATCATCCAAAAGACGTTCTTCGTGTTTAATATTTCATCTTTGCCAGGGTTGTGGTCCGGGGAAAATTCTAATTTAAAAGCTGAATTCAAATCCTTTCATCATACAAGTTTCCACACACAGAGAAAAATTCAAACACCAGTGAATGATCCCATTGTGGAAGAAAAAAGTAAGTTAAATAATGAAACTCTAGCAGGTCTTTTTCTCTTCCACGTTTCTTTCTTCCTCCCTAAACGTCTTCCCTCCCGTACCCCTGCCCCCACCCCCCACACACCCGAAAACGGAAGGAAAATTTGACAGTCTTTAAAATGGAAAAGCAAGTACTCAGGATACTCAGTACTAATATGAAGCTGGTAGATGAACAAATACGTGCCCACCCAAGAGAAAAACACGATTAAATTCAAGGGGGGAGAGGATGGAGGATGGGTAAGCTCTCACCTAACGGGCCCAGAGTAAGGGTAGATGGCACCTCCTGGGTGAAGGGCTCAACTACAACTTGAACTTTCACCTAACAAACGCAAACAATGCAACCTAATCATTTCGACCCTCGTATTAATCTGGAATTAAAAAGAAAGAAATCAAAAACAATTTAAATTTGTTTACAACAGTAATTAGTACTGAGGTAGAAACTGGTGCAGGAGTTGGGCGGGGTACTGTGTGGCAGAGCTATTATTTCATTTTGCCACACATCTGGGGACAGCTCCCAGTGCCATGGACAACCAAGCTGAGATCGGGAGTCCTGCTTCCGTGGCTGTTTCATCTGCCCCGGAAATACCCACATTCCTTTGCATTTGTCTCTTCTTCTAAGGTGGTTTGTGAAATGACAATTTCCCTGGTCCTTTCTGATATTTTTGGTCTGCTCTTGAGTCATAAACATCACTTCTGATATTGGCCAGGATTTCATGAAGCCACTGTTTAATACATATTGTATTTTGAAATGTTAAATCAGATCAAAAGTGGAAAAGAAACCCACATCTGTTTCTATGTGGATAATTTGCAGCTTGATTGCTCCTTGATTATAAAAACCTTGCGCAAGGAACCCATTTTGGTCATCTATCCCCGGTATAAACTTAATTCCAGGAAAGAGTAGGTCAGCGTGACTGGTTATGTGCAATGTTAGTGCTTTGTGTAGGGAGAGCTTATTAAGAATCTAATAAGATCTATTACCTAATAATAAGTTCTAGGTATTCATAAACATTACAGAGATCTTTGGAGAATTCTTTATTCCTTTCAATATTTATTTAGCAATGACAGTGAAGAAGGGAACTGGTGAAATATTTGACTCAGTTACTTCAGCTCACCTCGCCTAGGCAGTTAAACAAGCGTAGTGTTTATCATTACATGGGCTGTGAAAGCGCGATATATGAGGTACATTCTGGAGTAAAACACTTTGCCATCTAGGGAAAAGCACTTAATCTAATAACCTACATTGTACCAGAGCGTGTTCTTACATTCCTTTAAGAAAACATTCATCGAGGGTGGTGCCAGTAGTTCAGTCAGCAGGGTGCCAGCCACATGTACCTAGGGTAGTGGATTTGAACCCAGCCCGGGCCTGCTAAGCAACAATGACAACTTCAACCAAAACATAGCCGGTGTCGTGGTGGGCGTCTGAGGTCCCAGCTACTTGGGAGGCTGAGGTAAGAGAATTGCTTAAGCCAAGAGCTTGAGGTTGCTGTGAGCTGTGACACCATGGTAGTCTACCCAGGGTGAACGCTTGAGACTCCATCTCAAAAAAAAAAAAGAAGAAATCATTCATTGAGAATTTATCCCATATCCCTGGTAACTGGAAGATGAACAAGACGTACGTTGTTGTCCTTAAGGAGCTCAGTATAAGCTCCTTGCTCCTTATATAAGACAGGGATATACAGAATCACAAAACACAATGTGATACAGAGCTGCAGGATGTCAGAGCAGGAGGACTCAGGAGGACTTCATGAGCGAGGGAAGCAAAGGAACTCAGTGCATTGTACGATTGTGGGGAACAGAGTTGGGGCTTCCCAAGGGAAGGTGCAGAAGCAGAGATGAGGAGACACAGGCATCTCAGAGAAGTGGTGGCCCAAGCCGGAGTGCAGGCACTCTGCTGACGTGTTGGCAAGCCATGAATACCGGGCTACAGAGTTTTCAGCACTTAATAAATTAGGCAACAGGAAGTCATTGAAAGTTTTGTACAGGGACGTTTCCATAAGAGCAGTGTTTGCTTAGATGGACCTCGCAGTGGTGATTGGGACAGATAAATATGAAGGTGACCTGGTTAAAGACCAGATTGGAGGCCGTCACCCACAGTTCTGGAGAAAGGTCATGAGGCCCTGGCGCAGGCAATGGCAGTGGGGAAGGAAAGGAGGAAATGGACTCTGGGGCTGCTATGAAAGTGGAATCCCCAGGGATGACTCAGATGCCTGAGTCTGAATGACGACGATGCCGTGAGCGGCTCCAGAGTGAGTCAGTCAGTGACAGGCTTCTCCCCTGCTGCTGAGTCCACCTAGCTTGGCCGTCTTGGGAAAGTGACCTCACCTAGCAGGATTTTAGTTCTTTCATCTGTAAGAGAATGGGGTTCATAACTTGGCTTAGTCACATTTGTAGGGGGAAAACATCTCTCTGAAATAGTGCTAGTTTTGACATTAAAAACTCCCGATTGGAGTGCCTGATGGGCAGCTCATCTCCAGCCTTCTCTGTCTTTTCTCTCTCTGTTCCTCTTGCTCTCTCCTTTCACACTTTCTTGGAACCGTCCCTGGGAGCTACACTGGAGACCAGCATGATATCCCACAGGAATGAGAGCCAAGATGACGAGAAACAGCCACCTTCCCCTCTTCACCCACCTTTCTCATTCTCCAGGCGACCATCTATGGGGCGGGTGTGGGAGTTGAGACAGGCAGGTGAGAAGAGCGTTCTATTCTAGGGAGGAACCACAAGATTTTAGTCTACTCCTACAACAGTCACAGACTCCAGGAGGTGGAGAAAATTCTGGAATCGAGTCGGAATCTAAGTCATCTTTAAGGCTCTGGGATTTAGGGTGGACCTGAGCCTCCACAGAGACATGAGAACCAGATGTTAAAAGAAAAAAAAATGAGACAAACTGAATTTAACAGAGTTTAATCGAGCAAATTGCAGAGCCTCCCAAACCTGAAGTGACAGGGTTGCCACATGGCCAGATAACATTTATGGACAGAAAAAGGAAAGGGACTATAGAAAACAGAAAGTGAGGCACTGAAGCTGGATTGGTTACAGCTGGGTGTCTGCAGTGTTTGAACTTGGTTTGAACTGTTGGCTTCCTGTAATTGGCTGAGACTCAGCTACTTGTTATAAGAGTAGGTTACAGTCTGTTTATATATCCTATTATGGGACAGTTCACCGTGTATGTAGAAACATTCAGGTGAACTTAAAATATGTAAGAAGGCAGCTTTAGGCTACTCTTAACACAACTTAGTTAAGGATCCTGCCCTGTACGGTAGAGAAACACGGCCTCCCCTTCTCCTACCCTCACCCTCACCACATGCAGAAGGACAAGGGCTTGAAAACATCAGGAGTGATTACATAGGGAGTTGCCTTGGTCAGAAGCCCTAATTGCCCTTCATTTCTAAGTCTCATCAGCCTGAGAAGGGAGTATGTTTAGACATACAGAGAAACCGAAGCAAAATCACTACCACTTTCCCCTCCTCCAGCAGTTTCCTAATTTCCAAGGTAAGTCTGGGGACATAAGGTGGGTCCCTAGGGAAAATGAGTATGCACCCGACAGTGGGTTTGGAGAAGAGAAGGCTTTTGACCTCTTTCAACCTTTAGCTTCCAGGCCAAGCGGAGCTAGGCTTAGGAGAAAGGGCATGGGAATGAAATATAGACCAGCAATGTAGTTTTGACACTACCTACGTGGAGTTAGGCCAAGCTTCACAAGTTAAGGACACAGTCTTCCTTAGGACTCTCCTCACTTCAGATTCCAGCAGCAAACTTGGGGGTTCCCAGATCCCCTGCACTTCTGACCAACCGGTTACAAATCTGGAGTTCTCGCTAGCCTTCCAGTTTGAACATTTGCTAGAAGGATTCACAGAACTCAGGAAAGCATTATGTTTATGATTATAGCTTTATTGAGGCAAAAAAGAATACAAATCAGGCCTAGGGAAAAAAAGAACTACACAAGGCTAGATTGGGAGGGGGGTCCCAAATGTGAACTTTCATGTCTTCACCAGTGGAATCAGGATGCATCACCCTCCTGGTGAGAGCGCACGGGTTGAGAATAAGATGGAGTCGGTCAGGCTAGGTCCAACATGGCATAGCTATCTGGTTGGTTTAGGTCCTGTGCCTTCACTTCATGTCTCCCATTCTTGTTTTGTAAATTCAGCTTTAACATAAAAGTGTATATTTGAGTAGTTTAGAGCAATTGATTTAGGAGATTAACATTTGAATTAGAATGTTGTTATATGGCTCATAGGTTATGCTGAGGATTGCTTATGGGTTATGGAGATTACCATTGTTTAAGATAAGGGTTAATTACTATTGTTTAAATAAATAAGGGATAGGATGGTTCTTGCTTTGAACTTTTATGTATAAAACTGTGGTTTTGGAAATGGAAGAACAGAACAGTCTTTGAGAGAGTACTCTCACTATTCTCCAGAATTACTGGCCTTTTGACAATAAAGCTCACTGGTCCTAATTCTCATCTCTGCATTTGGCGGGCAGTGACAGGCAGCTGGATCCTCTTCATTGGGTAACACTGGCACATAGATATATGGCGGTGCATAGAGAATATTGTTACCCAGGGAAACTCAACTGAGCTTCTGGGTCCAGAGTTTTATTAGGGTTTTATTACTTAGGTATAATTGATTGAATCATTAACCACATGATTAAAGTCAATCTTCAGTTCCCCTTACCTTCCCAGAGGGTGGGCTCAGCGCCCCAGCATTCTTATCACATGTTTGGTCTTTCTGGTGTAGCCGACCCCCATCCTGAGTCATCTCATTAGCGTAAACTATCAGGGCCCGTGAGGAATAACAAAGACACACTCATTACTCAAGACATTCTCAGGGGGCGGCACCTGTGGCTCATCGAGTAGGGCACCAGCCCCATATACCAAAGGTGGTGGGTTCAAACCCGGCCTCACCGAACTGCAAAAACAGAAAAATAGCCGGGCGTTGTGGCGGGCGCCTGTAGTCCCAGCAACTAGGGAGGCTGAGGCAAGAGAATCGCCTAAGCCCAGGAGTTGGAGGTTGCTGTGAGCTGTGTGATATGATGGCACTCTACCGAGGGCAATAACGTTAAGAGTCTGTCTCTACAAAAAAAAAAAAAAAAAAAGACATTCTCAGGACTAAGTTCCCAGGAACTTGGGAGAAAGGTCAGCCAAAATCTTTATTATACAAGAAGATCTCAGGGAGTTTTTCCATCTCAGAAAGGAAATATTATAATTACTTTTGTTATTATACCAACCACAACGAATATAATAAGTACATATTAGATGCCAGTTGTTCGTATACTAGCTCCCTAGATTAGATGTTAGGATCTCCATTGAGCCAACTGTGGCTGAGTAAAGGTAAGTAGTTGCGCAGAGTCATAAGGCTGCTAAATTGTGACACAGACTCCAAGACCAGGATCTCACCTACCAAATTCTACCATACCCATGCTCCAGGAGAGCACTTCCCATTAGAATTTTCTCCAGTGATGGAAATGCTCCCTATCTGCAGTGTCTGACTTTTAGCTGCATGTGGGGACTGAGTATGTGGAATGTGTATAGTGTAATTCTGGAAATAAATTTTAAACTTTAATTTAAATTTACATGAAAATGGCCACATTGTGGTAGTGATTACTATATTGCACAACTAGTCCTAGGACCTGAGATACATTAAAGTCTTGGGGCAGGCTCAGCATGCGTAGCATTGTGGTTACGGCGTTGGCCACATACACTGAGGCTGGGGGGTTCAAACCTGGCCTAGGCTAGCTAAACAATAAGGGCAACTGCAACAAAAAAATAGCCGGGTGTTGTGACAGGTGCCTGTAGTCCCAGCTACTTGGAGGCTGAAGCAAGAGAATCGTTTAAGCTCAAGAGCTTGAGATTGCTGTGAGTTGTGATACCACAGTACTCTACCAAGGGCGACATAGTGAGACTCTGTTTCAAAAAAAAAAAAGAAAAGAAAAGAAAAAAATCTTGGGGGATATTAAAATAAATTTGAAGGATTCCCTAGCAGGAACCGGGTGGTCGCTTTTGGTGGATTTTGTGCTCTCTGGTGATGTAGGGTGATGTGAATCCCCATTGGCACCAGAATGGTTGGAAGAGCAACACCAACTCTACATCTTGACTTTCAAAATAGGGCAGAGCATTCTAGAAACAGGAGGCATTAGAGGAGTCCAGAGGAATCGGTGTTAGCGTTGCTACCTCTTCTGAGGGTTCTAGAACATCCTTGGTGTTTTATTTATTCATGTTGTCTTTTGTTTCTTTAGCACAGATAATTGCAAGTACAAGTATTTGAAAATGATCCAGGCTTAGCTTAAGGAGATTTTTGTCCATCAAAAAAACCCAAAGGGCTTATAGTCAAATGGAAGGTGGAGCTAAAGAAAAATTAAAAAAATAAAAATAGGATTTAAACCAAAGCAGTGAGGTAGATAGAGTCCTGACAAAAAGAGAAAACTGGAGGAAGTAGAAGACTGACTTTGCTTCTGGCTCAATCTCTGAAGTAGAGAAAAAGGGGAATTCTTGCTTTCCTGCACCTGCTGAAGTAAGAAACTGATGGCTGACTAAATATTTAAAAAAGAGAAAGAACACTAGATGATGTGGATGTGGAGGCAGAGGGTTGAGGATTGCTGAAGAAGGAGGTTTAGTTAGGCTGTAAAACTAGGGTATGAGTGGACCAAGACTTTCACATCGACTGCAGCATCTGTTAAATTTGAAAACTATTTTATCTGTATTTTTTGTTTTGAGACAGAGTCTCATTGTGTCGCCCTCAGTAGAGTGCTATGGCATCATAGCTTACAGCAACCTCAAACCTTTGCACTCAAGTGATTCTCTTGCCTCAGCCTCCCGAGTAGCTGGGATTATAGGCACCTGCCATAACACCCGGCTATTTTTAGAGGCCGAGTCTCGCTCTGGCTCAGGCTGGTCTCAAACGTGTGAGCAATCTACCCACCTTGGTCTCCCGAAGTGCTGGGATTACTGGCTTGAGCCACTTGCGCCTGGCCTTGAAAGTTTTTAATCTCACACCAGAAAAAAGGCCAACATTAAATAAATCTTACACAGACCTGGTCCTCTTTGAGGCTGCTAATTCTTCCCTACGCCATCCATCCATCCATCCATTTTCTGAGTGAGAACATCATATATGACTAGTGGAGAGAAAGCTGCATTTTATTTGGGATTTAGATGAGCCAGTGGTCCAACAAGGATCAGGCTCTATTTGCCAGTCCTGCCAGATATGACCCATCTGACCCCAAGAAACACATCTGGGGTTATGTTTCCTTTGGTATCCTAGAATTTAGGGTGTGGTCCCCCCAAACAATTTTCTAACTGTGATTTGGCTTAAGAAATAAGCCATATATAGCAACTTTAAAAGTTACTCCAAAAGATATAATTCAAAACTCACTCTCCAGCAAAGGAATTCTTGACATCGCCTTTATGCTAAGGGCTTGAGTCATGACATCTACAAAATATGTAATACTTTCCTTCTGTCCACATTGTCAGCCTTTTCAATTTAGCAGTCTGACTGGCCATAAGAGCTAGATACGTGATTTAAAAATTTTTAGTGAAAAGAAATATTTTACAAAATCTGAAATCAAAGAGAAATGAACTAACTTGAAAAGCACTTAGCTGAAGCTAACACTGTGGCATTTCTTTCATTAAATAGTTTACGAACTGCTGGTTGAGAGCTTTTTACATCTTGATAATTACTCCTCCTTTGCATCTGTTGTTTATTGATTTCACTTCATCATAAAGATCTCTGAGGAAATGTTAGAAAACTAACATATTTTACTTTTCCCTGAAAAGTAAATTTCTTGGCATAATTCATGTGCCAGAAATAAGCAGCAACAGTTCCATCAAGTAGCAAATACTTTAGCCCAAGTTCTTCCCAATGGCCCATGTCTGAACTCTTCACCTTGGCTCCATCCTCAACACACATGCCCCCACTTCCCCTCCTCAGTCTTCCCACTCCCCCACCCCAGCCTCCTATCTAATTTCTCTGAATTCACTCTTCTCAAATGTCATTCCTATTTAAATCCCATTAATGGTCATATTGCCCTTAGGATAAAGACAATTAGTCCTCACTATGGTCCTTAAGGTGTGACATGATCTGGCCCCTATCTGTCTCTCTGACCTGATGAGCCTAGTTCCAAGCAGGAGACTGTGTTCAAAGAAACAAGATGCAAGCTATGTATATATATACATGACTTTAAATTTCCTAGTAGCCACTTTTATGTGGCTAAGCCTAAAAACAAATAAATAAAATTAATTTTATTAATATATTTTGTTTAACCTCAAATCATCTGAAATATTATCATTTCAACATGTAATCAGTATTTTAAAAAATGAAATAGGTGTGAATGGAGACAGTTTTACTCCTTCCTTTCCAATCTAGAGGACTTTTACTCATTTTTCTTGCCTTATTGTACTTGCTATAGCCAAAACTCAGAATGGACATTTTTGCCTTGTTTCTCTTTTTAAGAGGAAAGAATTTAGTCTTTTACTATTAAGTATAATGTAAGCTATGTTTTTCATTGATGCCCTTTGTTAGGTTGAAGAAGTTTCTCTCCCTTCCAAATGGCTGATAGTTTTTAAAATCATGAATGGATGTCGAATTTGGTAAAGTACGTTTTCTGCAACTATTGAGATGATTATAGGATTTTTCATCTTGATCTGTGTAATGTTGTGAATTACATTGATTTTAGAATGCTCAATCTGTGGAGAGAATGGGGACTGAAGACCCCATTCTTGGCAAGGGAAAACATCCCCAGAAAAGGGGAAAAACAGAAATAAGCTAAGCAAGGTGGAATAAAACAGTTTTGATAGCTTACTTTTAAGCAGTAATTTAGCAGTAATTTAACTTGTCTGAGCCGTTCCTGCTTTTACCAGAGGCTGACCTGTAAGGATACACACAGCTTGCAGACGCCCCTGCTGGGTCTATAAACACTCTGAAGAACAATGACCATAGCAAAAGCTACATGGAAGGCCTGGGACAGAATATTAACCAGGCCATCCCCCGCCCAGTCAACAGTCAAAGCAAATACACATTGTGGGGATTTGTACTGTGGCCAGGGCAGAGATCAAGGGAACGGCTTAAGCCCTGAGTTATGGGTAAGACGGCTTGTACCCTAACCACAGAGGAAAACGCCTCTGGGTGGAGATTAGGGGGAAATTCCTCTTTTCCACTGATTCTTCAGAGGAAAATGGATGCCACTGCATCTGCTCTGTAGAGAAATTAGAGAGGTCTAACCTCCCCCAAGGAATCTGTGTGTGTGACCACAGACAAGAGGCTGCCCCCACACAAGGCTCAGATTCCAGATTTCTCAAGGCTGCGCAGACCTTTAAAGTTAATGATTATAGATAGAATAAGAAATAACGTGCTTACTCAGAGAAACTGCTGATGTTTTATTCCCTTCCTCAGCTTACCCTCTGGAGTAAATGAGAATAAAGCCTTCAGTGAAAACTGAGTGGGGCAAACACTCAGGGCTACTTTTAGAAGGCCCACAATGTAGTGGTGGCCCACTGGGTCCCACCTTTGAAAACTCTATCGGTAGGTCCTGTCTCTTTATTTCTTGCTACTTTCAATTTTATTTTTCTTTGGTCAATCTCTACGAGTTCCACGGGTCTTAAAGGACCCTGCCCTGCCCTAATATTTATTTAGCATGACCTATAAGCCAAGCACAGTTCAAGGTACTTTACATGTCTTAATTGATTTATCTCTCTTATAAAGAAAACACCAGGCTCAGATGGCTTGTCCAAAGCTGACTTAGGGCCTGGAATGGGGCAGGACCCCAGCAGAACCAGTCATGTAATTCCAGGGACAAATGCCACTTGGTCATAATGTATTTTCCTTTTTATACATTGTTGGATTTAATTAGCTGGAATTTTTGGGGGGATTTTTGCATCTATATTCATCACCTATATTGGTCTGTAGTTTTCTTTGTATATAATGTCTTTACTTGGTTTTGATATCAGGATAATATTGATTTCATAGAATGAGCTGAGAAGTACTCCCCTTTTCTTCATTTCTTTCTTCTTTTTTTTTTTTGGAGGAGTTTGTGTATAATTAGCATTTGTTTTCTTCCTTAAATGTTTGATAAAATGCTATTATCTGGCACTTTCTGGGTAGTGAAGGCCTGGATGCCCTGTGCCCATGATTAATCTATGACAGACAGTATGCTCTCAAACAGAACCCTCACTCACTTCAGAGAGGCCAGGAGTGCTAGGAGGGGAGAACTCAACTTTCCAGACCCCAGACCAGCTTTGTACAAGCCATCTGAGCCTGGTGTTTTCTTTGTAAGAGAGAAAAATGAATTAAGACATGTAAAGTACCTAGAGCTGTGCTTAGCTTATAGGACATGCTAAATAAATGTTAGCTGTTGGCTTGGCGCCTGTGGCTCAACCGGCTAAGGCGCCAGCCACATACACCTGAGCTGGCAGGTTCGAATCCAGCCCGGGGCCCGCCAAACAACAATGGTGGCTGTAACCAAAAAATGGCCAGGCGTTGTGGCGGGCACCTATAGTCCCAGCTACTTGGGAGGCTTGCTTGAGCCCAGGAATTGGAGGTTGCTGTGAGCTGTGATGCCATGGCACTCTATCCAGGGTGACAGCTTGAGGCTCTGTCTCAAAAAAAAAAAAAACAACAAACAAACAAACAAAAAAAATAAATGTTAGCTGTTAATTTTTTTTAAGTCACCTATATTTCTAATTAAAAAATAATTGTTTACTTCAGAAAACTCACAAAATATTTTAAGATTTTAAGAAAGGAAAAAATAATGGTAATCCTACTGCCCAAAGGTTATTTCTATAACATTTTGATGTGTTTTCCTAGTCTTTTCCTTAGATAATTCACATTTGTTTATATTGTTATTGTTTACATTGCTCTGTACCCTACTTCATTTCCTTAGTACTTGATTATTAACATTTCCTATGTCCATATAAGTTCTTAATAAATATAATTTCAAAAGCCATATATATATATGTAACATATGTATGTGGTCATGCTATAAAGTATTTAACCATCATTTTGTATTTTTAGAATTTTTCTATTTTTCCTTACAGTGTAGATCTAAGCACCTCTTTCCTGCACTTCTGTATACAGTTGAACCTCCATAACTGACCACCTCCTATACTGACAACCTCCTAAAGTTGACCTAATTTTCATAGACTGGATATGCATCATACGTACTCAATGGAAGACTGACCTCTGTATATTGACCACCTCTCTAAGTGGTATCTTGCACTTGGACTGTAACACACAATATTAATTTACCCTCTATAACTTGACCACATGAGTCTACTCTACACCAAAGAGTAGAAAGTTGTATTATTTATTCAAGTTATGTTTTATTGTTGACACATGTTATATTAGGCCTAACATTGTATTGTTTATCACATGCTGTGGAAGATTTTTTTCAATGTAAAGGACTGGTCTAAATTGTAGATGAATCCTATAATTACTGAGAAATTCTACAGTTAATTGAGACTTGATAGTCCAAAGGAAGAACTCAAAGAGTTGAGAATGAAGGAAGAGGTTGATCTTCTGCATTTTCTGGAAAGCAGCACCAAAGAAAGATGATGGAACATTTTGGTGTTAGCAAGACCACAGTTAGCAATATCCAAAAGTGTAAACATAAGAACTTGGAGAAATATGGTAAGGAAAGCAGAAATCTACAGTGAAAAAGGAGGACAACCTCCCTCAGTGAAGTCAATGAAGCCATTTTAAGCTGGTTCAAACAAATATGGGCAGTTAACGTCTAAATCTCCAGGCCAGTGATCCAAGAAGTTGCTAAAAATTTGCACAGAAAGTCAGGGTGGCAGATTTCTAAGCATCAAGTGCTAGGTTTGAGAAATTTAAACTGTGATATGACCTCTCCCAGAAAGTCTTGTGTGTTAAACCTACTGAAATTCCAGTAGAAATGGTGGAAGAGTTCTCAGACTTCACCAGAGGCTCCAACGAGGACAACATCTTCAACACTGACAAGTGTGGCCTCTTTTTCAAAGCAATGCCTGATAGGAGCCTTGTCATGAAGGGTGAAAAATGTAAAGATGGAAAACTTCCCAAATAATATTTCACAGTCCTACTTTGTGCTAGCTCAAGTGGAGAGAAATCAAAGCCCTTGGTGACTGTTAAATAGGCAAAGCAACACACGTTCAAGAACCTGAAGCCAAAGATCTGTCACTTGGAGATAAGCAAATGTACATGGATGACTGGTGCCCTGTTTGAGGAATGGGAAAGGGGTATTGACTGAGAAATGAAGAAGAAATAGTCTGTTCTACTGACAGTAGACAACTGTCCTGGTCACTCACAAACAAATCATCTCATGAAAATGATACTGAAATTTCTGCCTCCAAGCATAACCCCCCAAATCCAACCTCTTGCCCAAGAGGTCACTGAAACATTCAAAATGTACTGGCTTGCCCAGCTCCTACAATAGGTCATTACTAACATGGAAACCTGTGGTTCACTTGTGGAAGCAACTTTATTCACTGCATCAGTTAACGCTCTGGCTGCTGTCCTCTGGATTATTCTGCTTGGAATAAAGTTCCGCCAGAAAAATACAGAAGTATTTCAAGAAAATTTGATTTGTCATAAACCCAAGAGAATTTTGGCAGTCCATCACCCATAGGAGAATTTTTTTTTTTTTTTTTTGAGACAGAGTCTCACTCTGTCAGTGGTGTCATAGTTCATAGCAACCTCAAACTCTTGGGCTCAAGAGATCCTCTTACCTCAGCCTCCTGAGTAGCTGAGACTATAGTGACCTGCCACAAAGCCCGGCTAATTTTTCTATTTTTAGTAGAGACTGGGTCTCACTCTTGGTCAAGCTGGTCTCAAACTCCTGAGCCTCGACCTCCCAGAGTGCTAGGATTACAGGTGTGACCACCATGCCTGACCCCACGGCGGAATTTGAAGTAATCAATCATCTGATAAAACGATTCTTTTTCTTATTTTAAAAATTTGTTTATATGAACATCATGTTATATTTTAAGTGACTCACAGTACTTGCAATTAAAAGACTTGAAAATAATAAAATGAGGTAAAAATAGAGATCATCCTAAAAAATGAAAAATATAGGAATAAACCACAGGAGGCTGTACATACTAGTAACAAAAATGTACAGGTTGTCTAAGACCCTAAAATGAACCAGAGATAAAGATATATCATTTATTTATTGCAATCCTCAAAAAAGAATAAAATAATATTTTTGCCTTTGTCTGGAAAGTTTTTATTTTGTCTGGTGACAACTCTAGGACGACCTTACAGCTTCACTTGTGGCTACATTCTAGAAAAATTAGGATAGTCACAATTTATTTCTGGAAGTCATTGTGTGGGTTCTGTTTAATTTATGATCTTTCGGTGAGGGTGTGTGTGTTTGTTTTGTCTGTTTGGTTTTGTCTTATCTTTGTTTAACACTAACAAACATATGAAAAAATGCTCACAGTCCCTAATCATCAGAGAAATGCAAATCAAAACCACTCTGAGATATCACCTAACCCCAGGGAGAATAACCCACATCACAAAGTCCCAGAGTTGCAGATGCTGCTGCAGGTGTGGACAAAAAGGAACACTTTTACACTGTTGATGGGACTGCAGAGTAATACAGCCTCTTTGGAAAGAAGGGTGGAGAATCCTCAAAGAACTCAAATTAGACCTCCCATTTGACCCTCCAATCCCACTACTAGGCATCTACCTAGAAGAAAAAACATCATTTTATCATCAAGACATACATTTGCACTATAATGTTTATTGCAGCTCAAGATGTGGAAACAACCTAAATGCCCATCAACTCAGGAATGGATTAACAAACTGTATTACATGTATACCATGGAGTACTATGCAGCCTTAAGCAAAAATGATGACTTCACATCTTTTGTTATTAGCCTGAATGGAATTGGAACATATTCTTCTTAGTAAATTATCACAAGAATGGAAAGACAAGTATTCAACGTATTCAGTGTTATTGTAAAGCCAATAGACGATCTAATACACTCCCACATAGTAGAAAAACTTAATTCTATTCAAGTGGGGGGAGGGGAAGCAGGGGGGGAAAGGGAGGAGTGAGGGGTATTAGTACACTCCCACTTCAAGGGCACAAGGTAGGGGCATATGGTACACCTTTTGAGTGAAAGACACAACTGCGAGAGGGACTCTACCTAACAAATTCAAAAATTGGGACCTGGTTGTTTATACCCTCACAGTAACCTGAAATAAAAAATAAATAAAAGAACTTAAGGACTATGAAAAAGTGGACTGTGATCAAGGGCTGCCCTAGGCAGAACCCTATTTTCCTTCCCAGTTAATTCTCTCTCCGTGCTGGCTTCTAGTCAACTCTCCAGTCTTCCTAAGGGGGACAGTGGCCAGAATCCTCGTCCAGCTGCAAGCCCCGGGTCCAGGGCTTTCTCTGTGTCCTCGCCTTTCCCTTTTCTTGTCCACCAGGGATCTGCCTAGAGGCGGGCACCGCACCGAGCTGAGTTGAGCTGGAGAGGAACACTCCCTCGCCCTCGCCTAGCAAACGTTTAAAATAATCAGAGTTCATTCCGAAGTTCTGTTTGTCTTATTTTTCCATCTGTGAGTCCCCCCGAAGTACAGGCAAAAGCTCAGACGGGTCTCTGGGATTGCAGACGTCAATCGCAAATCAGAAAGTCGTCTGAGTGACAATAAATGTAACGGCAATCTGGAGACATCTGTGAAACAGACAAACAAAACAATTTAGGGAAGTTCCCAAAGTAAATGGGTCTAAAACTTCCAAATTATGAGGATAAACAGCTTAAACCCAACGTCCGGGTGCGAGAAGTCTGACCGCGCGGTAATCCACCGTTCGCTCTGCCCTCTTTGCTGGCCTGACCGCCGACTTTCAGTTCCCGTCCCGGCTTTGAAGGGAATCGAAAGAAAAACCACACCAGCCGGGGAAGAAAACTGGAGGATGCGGGCATCGATCCCGCTACCTCTCGCATGCTAAGCGAGCGCTCTACCATTTGAGCTAATCCCCCACCGCTGGGCACGGCTGCTTATCTGTTCCTCTAGTGAAGGGTCAGACCATTGCGACATGAAGACGGATTTTCCAGGTCTCGCTTCGCAACTGAAGCCAGAGTGACAAAATAAATGGGCCTGTCCTTCGAGCCGGAGTCGAACCAGCGACCTAAGGATGGCCGCGGGCACGCGCCTACAGTCCTCCGCTCTACCAGCTGAGCTATCGAAGGGGGCGGGCGGGAGACCCGGGTGCGGGCTTATCCCCACAGCACTGTGTCAGTTACGGTCACGACTCGTACTGCGTTCTTTCCTGGCTTCCCAGGTTTCTGGTGCGCAAGCTCCCTCTTCCCACGGCTGGACCGAGCCCTGGAGTCGCTGACGATGCCGGGAGATCTGAGAAGGTCCCCGCCTGGCCCGAAGGCTCCTCGTGTGTGACTTGGGGGCCTGGGAAATCCAAAAACGAGGAACAAGCAGAAGTCGATGTCGCAGAGCGCGGACACAGCTGCGCTGGGAACCTGCCCCGGCCAGTCCCTGCTGCGGGGAATCGCAAAAGACTTCACATGTGGGCTGCAACAGGCCTACCCTGGGGTGAAAATGCAAAACCGACCAGGGGTTCCTTATGAGTAATTTGGAAGGGCGCCCCTAGAGGGGGCCACAAATCATCAGAAGTCAGAAAAAAAATAAAATACACCCGTCTCCTTCGAGCCGGAATCGAACCAGCGACCTAAGGATGTCTCTTGCTAAGGAAGTAGCTACAGTCCTCCGCTCTACCAGCTGAGCTATCGAAGGGACGCCAATTTTCCTTCCGCCCCCTGAGGTTCAACACATAATAGCTAGAGTGCGCGCCTCGCCTGCAGGGAGTGCAGCGAGCATGCGCAGGCCGAGGAACCGGGACGGACTGGGCCTCGGCGCGTTCTACGCGTGCGCAGAAAGTCAGCCAGCTCTGGCTCGGGAGCCTGTCGGACCCCGGGAAGGACCTACCGGGCCGGCTGTCAGGCTCCCGCAGTGCCCAGGCTCTGCAACTGCCTCGCCACCCCTGCCTGTCCGTCGTGCCTGTCCTTCCTAACCCGCGTTGTTCATTGAAGTGACTATCGGGTGTGGCCTCAGCGTGCTGTAATTCGAATGGCCCCCACGTTGCCCCCATGTGAGGGGCCAGTGGCGCAATGGATAACGCGTCTGACTACGGATCAGAAGATTGTAGGTTCGACTCCTGCCTGGCTCGGTCTTTTTTGTCATTCGGTTTTCTAAAGCCCGATGTCATTTCCTCCGAGGCCACCAAACCCCAACAGTTTGGATTCCTTCTGCGCCCTCGCTGCCTCCGCCTGGCGCGGTAACCCGGCGCCCCCCGCCCGAAAGCCGGGTTTGGAAGGTGTCCGGGGAGCCCGCGCTGCCTGCAGGTAGAGCTGGGGTCGCCGCAGCTGGATTCACAGGCTCTCCAAAATTACTTTGAGACGTTACAGCCTCTAAATTACTAGAGAAATCTCACCGCCCCCACCTCCACAATGCAAAAACAGAAAGGAAAATTACTATTATGTAACATTGTCCTTTGGATCCGATTCTGTTTTACATTTAATTTTAACAAAGATATTCACTGTAGATAAGACTAGCGTTCTGCTTCGTCTGCCTATTTCTGTAGGTCGTAGTCGGAGAGAGCGAGTAAGTTTTGGATGGTTTGCTGTGATGCTCCCACGCATCGCTCCTCTGTTGTTAGCGCCGCATGAAAACCTTCAAACGAGTTGAGCTCTGCCCTTAGGGGGAAATGGCTTGATGTTGGTTTGAGCAAACTGTTTCTGCGATGACGTTATTATATTATTCTTACTTGTGGGAGGGAGTTTGCAATTATTTCTTGAGTCTCCCCGATAAGATAGCAATGCCCAAAAGTAAAAAGCTTTGATAAAATGTGAAGTTAGGGAAGAGACAGCAGGCCAAGAAAGCAATCAGGACAAATTAGGGGAAAATGTAACACATATATAAAAAATAAAAAATAAAGGACAGAGGGCTCTGGGAAGATTCTCTTTCAACAAAAAGTGGATTTTTTAAGTAAGATTCCACGCAAGATTTCTAGTGTGATTTAAGGACCTGGAAGACCTTAGAAACATGACAGAGGCACATGTCATTCTTCCCAAAAAGACAGAACAAAGATATTTATGAATTTCTAAAACAAAACAAAACAAAACAACACACACACACACATACACAAAAAGTTTTATTAAGAAATACTTGGTTCCAATAGAAAGCAAACTGAAATATGGCCCAATTTTGAGTCATATGAGAAATATGATGTCCCCCATATTTGTATGCTGAAGCTCTAACTCCCAGTACCTAAGAATGTGACTATGTTTGGAGATAGGGCCTTTAAAGAGGTGAAAATGAGGTCATTAGGGTAGGCCCTAAGGCCACGCTACTGGGATGCTGTGAGCAGAGTAGATTAGGACACAGAGGGAGAAGATGGCCGTCAGCAAGCCCAGGAGAGAAGTCTCAGGGAAAACTAAATCTGCCACCACCTTGTTCTTAGACTTCTAGTCTCCAGAGCTGTAAGAAAATAAATTTCTGTTGTTAAAAGCCACCTAGTGGCTAGCAAACTAAATGTACAGGGATGGTGAAGAAAAAGAAAGTTGACCAGGTACAGTGGCTCACACCTGTAACCCCAGCGCTCTGGGAGGCTGAGGGGAGTGGATTGCTTGAGCCCTGGAGTTGGAGACCAGCCTGACCAAGAGCGAGACCTGGTCTCCACTAAAAATCGAAAAACCAGCTGGGCATTGTCCTGGCGAAACTTTCTTTTTTGCATTCTTTGACATTGTTACCTTTTTGTTTAGCCATATGGACATTATTTTATATAGTATTTCTGGGTCAGATAGTTTGATAACTGTCATCTAGTTATAGACAACATCTAATAAAAAATGGCTTAAATAAGGTGGAGCTGATACCCAAAGATGTGAAATGACTTACGTAAGATAACGGATTTGAGCAGTGACAGATAGGATCTCAGACCTCCTGTGTCACTGCAGGGACCCTTTTATTAGCACTGCTTAGTCTCCTTGTCCCCAGTTGGTCACCTAGGTTAAGGAGACTGGACTGCTGGCTGCTACTCCAGGAGGGAGGAGGTTTAAAGGCAGATCTGACGGTAGTCTGGTTAGACAATAACCAGGACATTCTGAGAGTAGCAAAGCATTCCATTTATTAAAGGAAATTATCTTCTCACTTTTAAAACTCAAAGGTCAAATCAGCCAACTTTATTAACAATAATGCTCCAAGGAAGTGTGTCAACTCCATGAGATGTGAAGAAAAAAGCTATTGTTCAATTTGAAAAATTATACCTTAGATGTATGCACATTAAAGAATTTCCAAGTTCTTCCTCTCAGTTGAGGAAACCAACTCAACTATTAATTAGATCAGGGAGCTCTATCCATAAAGGTTAAATTATCTGTTCAGGAAGACCATACGGCTTGGGGAAGCAGGGCTCAACTCACATTTACTGACTTTCTCTAAATATTTATAGTCTGCAAGAAGGATATTTATGAGAAACCATGAAGACAATATTTCCAAGAGCAGAAAGGAAACTATTCCAGGGAATATCCAGGAGAGATACACTTGATTCTCATTATTCATGTAATGACAATTCACACTGATTTAGTGAATGCTGAACCACCTCTCCTAGGGGAACGGTGTTAGATTCCTGAAAGCCTCAGTTTATGTTTTCATCAACCTTTGTAACTTTGTCTTATGAGTGTTTCTGGTGAAGGATACCTTATTTAATACAACTGACCCTTGAATATCACAGGTATGAAATGTGAAGGTCCACTTATATGTGGGTTTTTTTTCAATAAATATATTGGAAAATTGGAGATTTTTGACAATTTGAAACAACTTGTTGATGAATAGAATAGCCTAGAAATATTGAAACAATTAGGGAAAAGTTAGGTTTGTTATAAATTCATAAAATGCATTGAGATACTAGTCTATGTTATCATTTGCTCCCATAAAATACACACAAATCTATTATTGAAAGTTTAAATTCATTAAAACTTACTGAAACAAATACAGAATGTACATGGTGCCATGCACAGCAGAAAGAAATGTAAACAAACTTACAGATGCAGTATTAAATCATAGCTACATAAAATTAACTATAGGACATATTGTAATACTGTAAAAATTTTGTAGCCATGTCCTGTTGATGTTATGGTAATCTCAAGTGCTCTGAGTATCCCCTTAAAATGCTATGTGACACTAATCATTTCCAAATGAGTTCTTCTCTCCAGTAAATTGTGTATCACAGTGAAAAATGATTTCTCATGGTTCTCAAGGATTTGCCATCCTCTTTAGTGTGATATGATAAATTTTAAATAACACCATGAGACCCATCTAAAGTGCCACTGGTAATGCTGGAAGAGCTCCCAAGAAGCAAAGAAAAGTCATGAAAAACTCAAGAAAAAGTTGAATTGCTTGATATGTACTGTAGATTGAGATCTACAACTGTGGTTGGTCACCATTTCAAGATAAGTGAATTCAACATAAATATTATTGTAAAATCACCCCTAATTATCAGATAAATGCAAATCAAAACCACTCCAAGATATCACTGAGCCCCAGGGAGAATAGCCCACATCACAAAATCGCAGAGTTGCAGATGCGGGCACAGGTGTGAAGAGAGAGGGACACTTTTACACTGTTGGTGGGACTGCAGACTAATATAGCCTCTTTGGAAAGAAGTATGGAGAATCCTCAAAGAACTCAAATAGACCTCTCATTTGACCCTGCAACCCCACTACTAGATATCTCCTGGAGGGGGTATTGGGGTGGGAGGGGAAATCCCATTTTATCATAAAGGCATTTGCACTATGTTTATTACAGCTCAATTTACAATCGCCAAGATACAGAAACAACCTAAATGCCCATCAACTCAAGAATGAATTAATAAGCCGTGATATATGTATACTAATGAACACTATGCAGCCATTAATAATGGAGACTTTATATCTTTTGTATTAACCTGGATGGACTTGAAGCACAGTTTTTCAAAGCAAGTATCCAATGTACTCAATTTTATTGTGAAGCCAGTAGATAATTTAATACATGCCCACATAAAAGAAAAATTCAATTCAAGTTGAAGGGAGAGGGGAGGACGGAGAGGGGGTTGGTGTGCTCCCCTTAATAGGCACAATATAAGGGGCTATGGCACACCTCTGGGAATGTGGGACTACAAGAGGGACTCTACCTAAAAAATGCTAACATTGTAACCCAGTTATTTGTACCCTCCCATTTTAATTTACCTAAAATTAAAAAATATATATTATAAAAAGAAAGGAAATTTGTGAAGCTATCACTACCCTTATACTAGTAAGCACAAAAAATCTTGCACTTTTGGGGAAATACCTTTTTTATCTTGTATTAAAAATGCAGGATTACTATGTGAAAGGCATCCATGTAGATGAATATAATTCAAGATAAAGCAAAGTCATTGCTTGACAACATAAAGCAAAAGGAAGGTAAAGGA
Source organism: Perodicticus potto (assembly GCA_963574655.1). Lineage (NCBI taxonomy): Eukaryota > Metazoa > Chordata > Mammalia > Primates > Lorisidae > Perodicticus > Perodicticus potto. The sequence continues at coordinate 37,959 of CAUYRH010026265.1, forward strand.
TCTAACACGAGAGAAATTAGCACCAGCACAAGATGGTCTGATAACTTTTGAAAGAGGTTTGCCCTAAAAAATGTCAAAATAATAGGAGAAGTCAGGCACAATGGCTTATGCCTGTAAGTCTGATGGTTTGGGAGGCTGAAGCAAGACGATCCCTTGAGGCCAGGAGTTTAAGACAGCCTGAGTAACATAATGAAACTACCACCTCTACAAAATTTATTTTTTTTAAATTTTTTTTTTTTTAGGCAGAGTCTCAAGCTGTTACCCTGGGTAGAGTGCCATGGTGTCCCAGCTCACAGCAACCTCAAGCTCTTGGGTTTAAGTGATTTTCTTGCCTTGTAGCTAAGACTATAGATGCCCAGCACAACGCTCGGCTATTTTTCGGTTGTAGTTGTCATTGGTGTTTTGGCTGACCTCGGCTGGATTCAAACCCACCGGCACCAGTGTATGTGGCTGACACTCTAGCCGCTTGAGCTACAGGCACCAAGCCTACAAAAATTTTTAAAAAAATATCCACAGTGGCATAGTCCTGTAGTTTCAGCTACTTGGGATGCTGAGGTAGGAGGATTGCTTGATCCCCAAAGTTGGAGATTACATTGAGCTATGATTGAGCCACTGCACTCCACACTGGGAGACAGAGCAAGACCCTGTCTATAAAAAAAATAAAAATAAAAAAAAAATAATAGGAGAAGCACCTTCCACTGACTGAGAGATAACAGATGTGTTCCCAGAGACCATTGAGAAAATCATTGAGGAGTGGAATTGCAAACTTTTTGAAAAGAAGTATGGAATCCTCAAAGAACTAAAAGTAGACCTCCCATTAGATCCCACCATACCATTACTAGTATCTACCCAGAAAAAGAAAAATCATTTTAACATAAGGACATTTGCACTCCAATGTTTATAGCAGCTCAATTCACAGTTACTAAGATGTGGAAACAACCAAAGTCCATCAACCCATGAATGGATTAATAAGCTGTGATATATGTACACCATGGAACAGTGCTCAGCCATAAAAAAGATGGAGACTTTGCATTCTTTGTATTTACTTGGATGGATTTGGAGAACATTCTCCTGAGTAAAGTATCTCAAGAATGAAAAAACAAGCATCCCATGTACTCAGTACTAAGAAACTAGTAGGGCAAAACTACAGCCCCATATGAAAGGAAAACACAATTAAATTTAAGAAGAAGTGGGGAGGAAGGGCTTGATGTGCTCACCTAATGGGTACAAGGTAAGGGTATAGGGCACCCTTCCTGGGTGAAGACTCAACTACAAAACTTGGATTTTATTCTATCCAGATGAAGTAGAATGATTTTGAAGTATTTCTTCTTTTTCTATTGTCTGTAAGGTTTGGCATGATCTGTTTTTTGAAGTTATCTTTTATTTTTATTTATAAATATTAGTTTTGTCTATTTTTTGAGACTTTGGAAAAAAATAAGAAGTTAACTGATGACTCCATACTGAACCTCAGAGTCAAAGCATTCTGTGATAGACATACTCTTATCTGACAATGTGAATGTTACTTTTTTGGCATTATTATTATTATTATTATTATTGCTCATTTAAAAAAAAAACTTGGATTTTACCTTACCAGTGCAAACAATGTAACCTAATCATATGTACCTTCACATTAACCTGAAATTTTTTTTTAACCTGAAATTAAAGTAAAATAAAATTTAAAATGTCACCTTAATCATTTGTTAGATTCTCACAGTAGAAAAAGAAGAAAAGCATTGAGAAAGAGTGTCTGCTTGAACAGATTTTCTCATGAGACGAAAGTGCCCTATTCTGGAACTTAATGCCACAAATGACATTTATTATTAAGGGAGAAAAGTGAGCACCAGGATTTAAGACAGGAAAGGATAACATATTTTGCCATGTAGAATGTGCTCCCATGTATATGCGCACCCACGATGTTGACCCAAGCTTTTAGGGAAAAGATCTGTCACGCATACGTAGCTGGCGCCTTAGCCCGTTGAGCCACAGGCGCTGAGCCTCATTTTAACTTTTTAATTCAAATTTTTATTTGTTTATATGTAAGTACTTGTTTTTTGTATTATAAAGTAATTTTAGCATTTATTTCGAACATATTATGGTATAAGAAATTTTATGTCATGAATAGTTGCAAAGCACAAGAACAGATACAAGATACAAGAAATGATACGTTCCAGTAACAAATTTATGATATCTGCACATCATAGAAGCCCAAGGGTGCTTCATCACTGTCAATATTGAAAGTATCATCTTCTTCAGTTCCTGCATTACCAGCATCTTCTAGAGAGTCACTTTCCTCATCCCAGTAAATTTCATTGTCTTCAATTCCATCCACACCATTGCTGATGCTGTGTTTTTCAACAATTCCACAACCACTTCCTTCTTGACATTATTCCATGCTGTTAGGGTCCAATCTCAAACCTGGGGGATGGACACTTTCTTGATTCTGCCTGTAGGTGTTAAATCATTGCCAGCTGACTGCATGCTGGCATCCAGTTTTTGTTCATGAGGGCCTTAAAAGGCCTGTTCACTGACACATGAAGAGGCTGCAGTTGGCTGGTTAGCCCTCCAGCTAGCACAGCAAGTTGAGTTCCCAAGTCAGCTGCTTTTGCACTGGTGTAATGAGGACTTTGAAGTATGAAAAGCAAGCAAAGCTGTTTTTTTAAGCAACCATCCAGGCCTTTGTGACTAGACTTTGTTAAACCAGATTTTCGTGCCTTCCTCATTCCTCCATCCTTTTTAATGCATGTGAATAATAACTCCACTTGTTTTCACATAGTAAATGAGAAAATATCCTGAATGTTATATCAATCAGGTTGATAAAAATATCTCCGATTGTATGTGAAGCCTGCACACTGTATTCCATGACTGAATTATTGTACACAGCTATGACTCAATAAAAAATAATAATAATAAAAAATAATAACTCCACTTGCACTTTCTTTCAGAAAGATTTTCTTTTAAAGATGATCACAGGTGGTAGCTTCGTCCCATCTGCACGACAGGCTAGAACAGCAGTGAAATGTGCTTCCTCGTGTCCACTCATTCTGACAGCCATAGTCTTTGCTCCTTTGATGTCCACATGTGAGGGGGACAGCTCATATTGGTGATTTGGGACAGCTCAACGTTGTAAGTCTTTCAAAGACTGATCACATACAAATGAAATTCCAAAACTCGACTCTCGCAGGCCGCTGGAAGTTTTTCTTCACAAAGTTAAAGCACGATTTAGGTGTCCCAGAGAAATCATGCATGTTTATTTCTTGTTTAGTCCTTTTCCCCTCTCCTGTATCATCTTGGTGGAAACAGAGGTCCCAGCTTGACACTGCTCCAGGATTCAGGTCTTCACCTCCTGCTCCACCTCCAGCCGCTTTGGAGGTTTCCCTCTCATCGCCTTCTTCTGTCTTGGCATCGGAAGAAGCTTTCCTTCCATAATCTGATGACACTCTCTGTGGGATGAGGTCCAAAGTGTCCCCAGCAGCATGCTATTTAGCATATTTAAAAACTGTTTGCTTAAAGCTTGCAGTGTATTAAATCTGTTTCAACATTTCCCAAGGGATTTTCTAATACTTTTTGTGAAAATATGAGCTAGATTGCTAGTTCCCACCCAAAATGTACAAAAAGAAATATATTGCTCTTTGTTGGCCAAAATGCTTTCACTACAAGTTTGTTGTAAATTCCACAAAGCTGATTACTATATCCAAGTGTATTATTTTGCATACAGATATTGTTACTGCCCTCTAGAATTATACTTTTAAGATGTATGCATAAATAAAAGAATTAAAAATGTTTATATAGATACAGAATTAGCACTACCCATGTACAATGCAGCATCCTTATTTTTCTCTCAAAAATATGAGCAAAAGGGTGTACATTACACATGGAAAAATATAGTTCTTCCACATTATTTCTGATGCAGATGGTATTTGTCTGGATGGGTGAGAATACTCAGTATAGGAAAAAGGAAAGTTGATCTGTTCCAAGACCATAGCTTCACCTTTAAATCTCTTCATCCTGAGCTTCTTTATTTTGACCTGGTTATCCCTGTTTAGTCTATATTAGTTGCTTTGCTCTATTAAGTGGGTAGGAAAACAGTTTCTGGTGAAAATTTAAAACTATGTCCAGATAAATTATAAGCACTTACATTGTTGCATTTTCAAATCAGATTTTCATTCTGGGAACTTAATGCCACAGATCTACAATCTCTGTGTGTGTGTCTTTGTGTGTAGTTAAACATTGCAACACAAAATAAAGCACATTCTTTACTTGCTAGAGAATATGTATAAAATATTTCTGCTTAAAGAATCTCTATTACCCTTTAATCTCATTCTATTGTGCTATATTTTACTCATTGAATATCCAAACATTTGAAACAAAAAATCTTACAAGACTAAAATAAAACAAGTAACGTTAATATTTGCATCACCCGTGAACAGCAAAGAATCAATCTCCATAAAAACATGAAAATTTAATAATTAAATCAAGAAGAATATGAACAAATGTGTTTGCATAAGAGAAAAAAATCTAAATTGTAAACAAAAGTATAAAATATAATCATTCTTGATAGTAACCTTAGTAGAAGTTAAACTCGAAAAACTAAAAAAGGATGGGTGAAGGGAGGGTAATTGGTGGGACCACACCTACAGTGCATCTTAGAAGGGTACAGGTGAAACTTACTAAATGTAGAATATAAATGTCTGAACACAATAACTAAGAAAATGCAATGAAGGCTATGTTAACCAGTATGATGAAAATATTTCAAATTGTATATAAAACCAGCACATTGTATCCTGTGATTCCATTAATGTACACAGCTATGATTTAATAAAAAATAGTAATAAAAAAAGAAAAACTGAGGGGTGGGGAAAGGAAAAGCAGAGAGAGGGAAGGAGAAAGGTGGGTGGGGTCAGGTGTGCCACACCTTTTGGGGGCAAAACACATTTGTAAGAGGGACTTTACCTAACAAATGCAACCAGTATAACCTGGTTTCTTGTACCCTCAATGAATCCCCAACAATAAAAAAAAAAAAAAAGAAAAACTAAAAAATTCTTTTCGCTAATTTAGCAACTTTTAGAAATAATAGCACATAGAAAAGTGCAATTCACTAATTGATATAGGAATTATTTATTGCAAGGACTGTTAAAATGTCCATAGCTTTTGTCCCTGTAACTCTACTCAGTGGAATTTCACCGGAGAAAATTATTTAACAGGTGGTGCCTGATGCTCAGTGGGTAGGGCGCCAGCCACATACACCAAGCCTAATGGGTTTAAACCTGGCCTAGGCCAGCTAAACAACAATGACGACAACAGCAACCAAAAAAAATAGCCAGCCGTTGTGGCAGGCTCCTGTAGTCCCAACTACTTGGGAGACTGAGGCAAGAGAATCACTTAAGCCCAAGAGTTTGAGGTTACTCTGAGCTGTGATGCCACAGCACTCTACTGAGGGTGACATAATGAAACTGTCTCAAAAAGAAAAGAAAATTATTTAACAAAAATAAATAGCTTCTTTCACGATTTTTGTTTCAGTTCTACTCATAATAACATATCTGGGTATGTGTAAACACAGATAATTAAAGACATGGTATAACAATTTATAGTACATCAACATGATAGATCAAAACCAATAGCTATGCTAATTTTTAAGATCATATATATGAAAAGGTTTGTATGAATTAAAAATAGCATTCAAGATGGGAGGCTGAGATGGGTGCATTGCTTGAGGTCAGGAGTTTGAGACCAGCCTGAGCAAGAGTGTGACCCCATCTCTACTAAAATTAGAAAAGAAAAACTAGCCAGACATAGTGGCAGTTGCTGGTGGTCCAGCTACTCAGGAGGCTGAGGCAAGAGGATTGCTTAAGCCCATAAGTTTAAGGTTGCTGTGAGCTGTGACACCACAAGACTCTACAAAAGGTGACAAAGTGAAACTCAGTCTCAAAACAAAAAGGGGATTCAACAAAGAAAGTTAAGATACAAAAGAAAAAAAAATATGTAGAATTATGGACATGTTTCCCCAAAAACTATTTGTTAGTGTATCACATTTTAAATACCACAGTTAATCACAAGATTTATATAGAAGAATAGATGTTATGGTTGTTTTCCTCAGATTATTAAGCAATCCTAAATCTCATAATACTTCCCTTCTCATAATACTTCATTTGGAGACATTCTTAAAACTTAGTTATTATTAGACATTCCATTTTAGTGGACTACTCAGGGGTCAATAGGTCAATAATAATTAGAATGTAATTCGAGGACTTTTTAACCTTCAATGTTAGTTATTTGCTGGTAAACATGGTTCCATACACTTATGGTAATTACTAAATAAGAAATAAATATATATGTTTGAAGGAGCTCATTTCTATAACTGGTAGAAAAATCCTGATCTCTAACCCTTGAAAAGATCTTTAAAATTCACCTCCTCGATCTGTCTTTGGAGCTAATTTTACACGTATGCTTTCTTGAATCCTCACTGTTGATGTGTTGCTCTTCATGCCTGATAGGTGACAAGTCCCACTCTCTAATAAATCTTCGGCAATTGTCGCCATGGTCAGAGCTGGGGTCACAGAGCTCTGAAAATTGGTTTTCCATCATCCCCATGTCCTTTGCATGGTAACTCTCTGGTCACCTCAACATTCATCAGTTCTCCGCCCTTCGTCTCAGACACATCCAACTTAAAAATAAATAAAAATTCAATAGAGAAGGACGAAAAGTAAGGCTGAACTACATGTACCCTGGGGAATCATTTTTCTCAAAGGCTGCCTGGATATCTGTGGCATCTGCTCAATGTGTAAATTGCACAATGATGGGAGCAGATAATACTATTGCTAATTCAGTAACTTACGCTCACATAGCGTAAAAATTCAAGTCAAAAGAGAAGTGCAATTCAAGCTTTTTCAACAAGTCCCAATTGCTTTTAATGGTACCTCTCCGAAAATGTAACATAGTTAAAAGTCTGTTTAATTTCCATGTTAATATTTGCATTTATTTAACAAACTGCTAGTATATACTTGGAGTTCCTCTAAGTATTTTGCAAATATGAACTCATTTAATTCTCAAAATTATGCAAGAGGTAGGTGTTGTTATAGTCATTTTATAGATGGGGAAATTGAGACACAGAGAAGTTATATAATTTGTGCAACATCTCCCAGGGAAGGTGGCTCTCAAACTCAAACGCATGTCCAGAGTCGATGCTCTTAACCACTTTGCTGAGCTTCCTCATGATGTGAGAAAAGATAACCTCCAATTTCCCTTTGCCAAGTTCAGTGGTAAACTCTCTTGGATTTGTAAAGCTATGAATCTCCTATTGAGTTGACCTTTACTTGGCAGCTCCAGTATTTAAAAGTAACCATACGAGTACAATGATATCTGATAGTTAAAAGGTTTGTGAAGTGGATAGTTCAAAATGTTTCCTTTCCCCCTTGAAGACATCTCCCAGCCACTTTTTTGTTTTTAAACAAATGACGATTTCAACATTCATAATATGCTATATATGACGGCTTCACTTTTTTTTGTTTGTTTGTTTCTCCTTTACTTGCCAGGGCTTTCTTGATGCTGGTAAGAGGAATGAAATTATGATCAACATCTCCTGCCCCAAATTATTTCCAGACTTACCCTTTTTCTATAAAAGTAGAGAAGCTATTTTTATATAAAATAAATGACTTCTGCCTATACAAATTTTGAGCAACTTTTAAGCACTACATAAAAGTATTAAAGATTTAGGTGGAGTTACTCCCTACACACATCTCTGCTATCTATATTCAGTTTCACCCTCAAAAAACTGAAGCAACAGTTTGTCTAAAGTTTACTCACTCATGGAATCATTTATTGAACCATCCAAATATCCAGAGGGGTTTGTGGTTGTGGAGGAAGAATTGCCATGTCAACAATATTCACAAGACTTTGGTGCAAATATCTGCATTCAGAGATTAGAGCACACTTGGTCAATAAAATTGTTTGGGTTTCTAGTATCTGATGAACTGTATTTTAAGCCATTTCTTTCTCTGTATTCATGTCTCTGCAGTATAGTTTCTGTAAAACATGCATACTTTCATCAGTCTAATTGAAACACAACTCATATACTACACTATTCACCATTTTAAGGCATGCAATCCAAAAACTTTCAGTATATTCATGGGTATGTACAACAACCACCATGGTCAATTTTAGAACATATTCATTAAGGCAAAAAGAAACCCCCATCACTTATCTGTCATGGCCTAGGCTCTCTATCCCCCTAACCATAAGCAACTACTAATCTACTTTCTGTATCTATAGATTTGCCAATAGTGCAAATATCCTAGAAATGAAATCACATAATATGGTCTTTTATGGCTTCCTTCACTTAACATAATGTTTTCAAATTCCTCCATGTAGCATGCATCAGAACTTCCTTCCTTGTTATGGCTAGATAATAATCATATATTTACTTTTGATATTTGTGCCCGTTATAAATGTATGCATAATATTTAGCAACATTTTCAGAACTACACTTCAAATTTGGATAGCCCTCACCTGCCCACTGAAAAAACTTTAAGGGTAACACAGGTAAACTACCACGTATTTTGTCTACATAACATCATTCATCTATCTTTTTAAAATATCTGGATTACAGATAACAATCCACAGCTCCTATATAAATGTTTGGTCGTCTATAAACCTAATATCAGTGTTGTTTATCCCTTGTCCGCAGCATTTATAAGTTCTAGCAATTCAAAGCATGTGAAAGTTCATAGTTTATATGTCATAACGCTATCCACAATTCTGTGTATATTATTGGGTTTTATTCTACATGTCAGTTATCACAGACGTTTGTCTCCAGCCACAGATTTCATATCATTTCCTAACAGCAGGTTCAGTCTCTGAGCCCTAATGCCCATGATTACCCCAGACAGACATGGTTGTCGGTCTTCATAAATTATTACTGCCCTACTAGTTTTAAATAGCTAAACATTGATTATTAAATGAAAAAGCAAGTTATAACATGTGGTAGACTTAAATAACATTTCATCAGAGAAATTCAAAGCTTAATTAGAAATCATATCTAGCACTGACGGCATTAATATAGAGAATCTGAGACGTGTTTAATGATTAATAAAAATGTTATTACTGTAAATTATGAAGATATCAGAGACAGAAACGTAATTTTATTGATGTCTTACTTCACCTACTTAGGGTAGTTTTATGTCATTCAGGTGTTGGCAGACTTCTCATTTTTAGCCCTAGGTTAAATAACTGTTTGGTTGAAAAAAGTAGTTATTCATAGCAACAGGAGTTAATTCAAATACATTTATGCTCTCCCATTGAAAGGACCAAGTTTTATATAAGTTCCATGAAGAAAATCTGACATCACTTTTTACCTTCTTTCTAAAGGAGAACAGGCAGTTTTATTCATTCAGGAAATGTACCCCGTAAGCCCCTACTCTGTACTAAGCACTGAGCTTGAGAGAATGAGGAAGAAAGGATGGAGGTCAACTGAACAAAGCCAAGTTCATCATGGTCCTGCCAAAGTATGTTTCAGCCTTATAGGGGAGATCAGGCAATCAAGAGTCCATAACCAGGCTGGGGGAGGTGGCTCACCTCGGTAATTCCAGCATTCTGGGAGGTCAAAGCCAGTGGGTCACTTGCACTCACAAGTCTGAGACCAGCCTGAGCAAGAGTGAGACCCCCATCTCTAGCCAAGTATTGTGGCAGGTGCCTGTACTCCCAGCTATTTGGGAGGCTGAGGCAAGCGGATCTCTGGAACCCAGGAATTTGAGGTTGCGTAAACTGTGACACAATAGCACTCTACCCAAGGTGACAGAATAAGTTTCTGTCTCAAAAATAAACAAATAAATAAAATAAAAAATAGAAGGGCCATAACCTAGAACAGAAAGTGAGTGCTCTAAAATTAATTTCTTTTTTTTGAGACAGAGCCTCAGCTTTCACCCTGCATAGAGTGCTGTGGCATCACAGCTCACAGCAACCTCCAATTCCTGAGCTCAAGCGGGTCTCTTGCCTCCACCTCCCAAGTAGCTGGGACTACAGGCACCCACCACGACGCCCGGCCATTTGTTGGTTGCATCCACCATTGTTGTTTGGCGGGCCTGGGCTGGATTCGAACCTGCCAGCTCAGATGTATGTGGCTGATGCCTTAGCCCGTTGAGCCACAGGCGCTGAGCCTCTAAAATTAATTTCTCAGTGTGGTTGGAGCTCATAGGAGGACGTAGGGACAAGGAAAGTTGTGCTATATAACTTCTCTCTAAAGAGTTCACTCTCGAATGAAAGAAAAAGGAACTCTGTGCAGAAAGACAACATAAGCCAAGAAATAACAATACAAAATCAAGGACATAATCAGCAGCTTACTTTGGCTTGAGCAAAGGGCATATGCACAGCGATAGTGGCTTAATGCTGGAAAGAAGGTGGATGACAGTCATAGGGGCTTGAATATCAAGTTTAAGGCTTTCTACCTTTACCCCAACTGAAATAAAGAGCTAATTTTCCCTTTGCAAACAAGTGGCATGTATAGAACTGTGAATTCAGGAGGCTCTTCTGACAGCATGTTCAGGGATGGATTAGATATTAGAATATTCTCAGGCTTTAATCCCCAGAATATGGAAAATGCCTCTTCTACAAACTGACCCTCAACAAGCCCTCCATGGTGATGTAAGTTTCACTAACATCATGTTAGATTCACTCCTTGGAGATTCACTATGTAAATTAGCATATTAAAGTTTCTGAGAAATCCTGCTATTAAAAACATCAACAGCCAAACAAAGGAACTCCTAGAGAACAAAGACTTTTCATCTTCCCAATGAAAAGAAACTGAGGAAACATGGCATTGAAATAAAACTTGTGATCCCAGACCAAAAAACAGACATTAGCAAGACGAGTGTTGGCAGCTGTGTAAAGTACGTGGATGAGATAATAGATTTGTACCGGTGTTAGTTCCCTGGACTTTTTAAATTACACTGTGGCTGTGTAAGATGCTGCCATGTGAGGAGTCTGCCGAATATGGGAATCTTTTGTACTATTTTTTCAAATTTCTCCTAAGTCTGAAATGATTTCAAAATAAAACTTTAAAAATATTTTTAATAATTAAAAACTGCACTCCCAAATTTTAAAGGGGAACATTCTGCAAGATACTAGAAAAGTATAAGGAAAAGATCTGAGGTACCATTGGAAATGGAAATCAAATGATAGATCTGAAGACACCACTGAAACGTGGCAAGTGACTGCAAGGGGAGGTGACCACAAGCACAGCCCACCCTGCACACACAAGAGAGGTAGGGGACCCACCCCACAGAGCAGCTGGGAGAAAGGGCCAGACTGATCGGTTTCAGGTTTGAACACAGGATAAGTACTGACTTCATTTTTGCTCTAAATTTTAATGTTTAATATGTTAAGGTCTATGTGTATTGCAATAAAGAACTTCCCTGCCTTTCTCTTTCTATCAGAAATCACCCCCATTGCAATGAGCCACTGGGAAAGGGAAACTAGAGACATAATTTTCCAAAAGAAAAAACAAATTATGCTAAAGAACTTATAAGAATCCCAATATGAATTTTTGAGATCATAGATTTATTTCAGATCTGCACATTATTTGGAAATAAATAATAAAGTTGTTAAAATATTGTCCCTGAGGAGTCTTTAAATTCTAATGCTCTTATTAGTATAGACGTGATTACTCACATTCACTTTTCCACCACAAACAATGAAGACACAAAGTGTCTTTTTTAAAGAAAAGTATTGTGTCTTGATCAAGTAGTCAGACACATTCCCAGGCCAAATATCAGACAAAAAGTGAAAATAACAGGCTAATGGTGACCCATCAAGATTATGGCTTAAATTTTTAGTTTTTATATAAATGTTTATTTTCATAAAATCTTATTCAACATAATACCCTTATATTAATAATATTTTGTAATCTGTATAACTATTATATAGAACCTTTGGAGTGGGTGGTCCTGTCGATTTAAACATAGACAGTTAGGGTTAAGAGTTGAAACTTTCTAACTTTTAACAATTTTAATTTAGTAAAGGTAGAAACTAATCTAATGCTCTTCATCAGGAGAGTAGAACAATCAGAAATGGGCCTAAAGAAGTTGAGATGGGTATCAGGTATAGTTCAGGAAATATTTGGAGTTGGTAGAACAGCCCCATAGGCAGGGGAGAGATCAGGAAAGCCTCAGCTAGAATAGCAGGAGAAAAATGGAACTAAAGACCCATATGAGACAGAGATCAAATCAGGAGAACTTGGTCACCAATTCGATGAATCCCAAAGGCAATGAGCCAGGGTGACAAGTGAAAGTCCAGTAACGTTACAGAAAGAGGGAGTGAGGAACAGATGGTCACTGGGAGGTAAACTTGAGTCATTTCGTTCACTTGATCACATCATAAAAAATAATAAAAGAGTTTAATTTAAAGAGCAAAGTAAATGAATAGTTCCTGGCATTTAGGACCTTGGTCAATGCTGGTGTTACAGGACCGTGGAATTGAAACCAACAGACCCTCACCCCAAGAGTATAGGGGAAGGAATTGTATCAGCTGGCAGGGAACTCAGCAGGCCCTGAGCCTTTAAGCACTGAGCCCCCGAGTCATTCCCACAAAGCTCTTCTATTCTACTCTAACAAGACATATACAGAGTTATCAGTATAGATGTTAGGTCATGGGAAATTTTTAGTTAGTAGACAAAATAAGTCATAAAAAATTAATGATTGTATTTCTTAAGGAACCAGAGTGATATTATTTGTTACACTTCTCTTCGAGGTTATTTCTGTTTAGTGTGTTTCTTAAACTTCTTTCTTATCTTTGGAGGCTGAGTTCTTCTGCAGCTGTTCTGCTGTATTCTCAGGAACACCTTCCTCACTGGGACACAGGAAGCCTCTGGAGTTGGTGAGGAGGGTGGGGAGGAGTTGACTCTTAATGGGCAATGTCATATTGCTGAGCACTTCCTAGCCATTCTATCCTCTGTTGCTGGCTTCCTATTGTTTCTTCTAGTTCTCCTAGGGAGTTTGCCCTCGAATATATATCTTTTTTTAATTTTGCTTCCCCTAAGAGCCTTAACACCTTGCCTTGGACATAACAAACTCTCAATGCACCTCAATGCATTGAGAGCTTGTTATGTCTGAGGCAAGCCCTCAATGCACCTGTCAATTCATAAAACCACTGGCTTGTGAGATGTTTCTTGCACAGGTAAGCCAAAGTAAGTGAACTACTTGTGGAGACTCCAAAGTCACGTGGAGGAAAGATAACCATGCCCTGAAAGATTGACAGTGTATGTTCTGTGCTCTGATTTGTTTTAAACCATGTGTTGTGTATGTGTACTAGTTTTGTGACATATTCTGGGTGGGAGAGGGAGGTGGGTCTGTCAAGGTGGGTTCACACTTATGGTGCCTGAATCAGAAGGGCAAACACTAAGCAAAATCCCACATCAGAGGAAGCTTCTAAAAGCCTTTAGCATCTATTCTTTGATCAACATCAGAAAGTGTTTACTTAGCACATTGGATACTAAAAACAGTGTTATATTAGTGAAATGAATGGTTCTCAAGTGGTACGAATTGGCTAGAAATATTCTTGGGGCACAGCTGGCTGCTCTGCACGCACAGAGTCAGAATCTTTTGCCGCGGGCCCTCCGTACTCTGGAGTGGGCTCCAGGATTTGTGTTCTGACCAGTCCTTGGCTCAGATTCTCCAGGATTCTATTGCCTGACTTTGAGTGGAAACATGGCCGCATCTTGCTACTAGAATATTGTCAGAAGTAGCTTTTCAGATTGCCAAAAAAACAGAGAGATGGCGTTTCATTGAGCTTACGAGAGGTTGTGACTAGTTTAATGCTATTTTCTAATAAATTTTGGTATGTATGAGGCAGAGTTTACACTGAGACTTATTTGATTTCTGGTAGCAAGATTGTGGAGAGGAAAAATTTTGCTCAAAACTTCCTCTAATAGCTATCAAAAAAGAAAAAAAAAAAAGGACTTCACGATTGTAAATGATTCAATTGGTTGAGTCAATACTTAAACAGAGTAGCCCAGGCAGGCTTCTCTTAGAAAGTGGCTTTTGAACTGAGACACAATTGACCTCATCTAAAGAGTGAGACTAAGAATATTCTAGAGTAAACAAGGATTCACATGGCTAGAGCTTGGAGAGTAAGGGAAAGAGTGACTACGAATGAAATCAGAGAAGCAAGTAGGGTTAACAAAGATGTGAGGCAGAATTTGAGTTCGATTCTAAGACTGTTGCTCTGTTCAACCAGAAGAGTGCAAGTGACTTTGGAACTGCTCAGGGAATGGATTGAAAAGAAAAAGAGTAGGAAAAAAATAAACCAATTAGACCGCAGGAGAGAAGATGGTAGCTTGGACTTGGATCGTAACGGTAGAAATATAAATGCCTACACAATAGCTCTTGCAGGAAGAGAGGAAGTGGTAGGTAAGGAAAAGGAAGGAAAGTGAATGGAGGTAAGTTTTGGATTTGAGCAATAGGGTAGTGATGCTACTGTTTACTGAAATGAGAGTCCAGGGATTCTATTCCACTGGTAACTTTAATGTCTTCTCAACTTATAAGAGAAATAGAGAATGAACATGGATTATTTTTTTAAATAGTTTCAACCATTAAGGAAATCTTTCTAGACATATTGTGAAACTTATGTAGTCAGCCTAAAAGAAGGTTTGTTTAAAAGTAGAAGCTATGCTTTCTCAGACTGGAAAACTATACCATTCCAATGACTCAAAATTGATTGTCATCTCATAATGGCTTCAAGCAATCATCGCAATATCAGCCATTCACATTGGACTAAAAATAAAATTGCTAACAAGAAAGCTATGGGGAAGTGGTATTCTTTATTTAGATTGATTAATGTAACTAGCTCTTTCATTTTAAATTGATTTATAAAATTCAAGGAAATATTTGTAATGCATAATTATTACTTAGTAAGTAGTAAAGATAATCAGGAAGCCCCACGGACAATGAAACACAAACAATTAAAATCTTCAAGATATACACAGCTTTTAATTAATGAGCTAAACTAATTCAAATAAACAGGGAACAGTGTTGTAAGATTTGGTTGCAAAAGAGTTTAAAGACAATGATTATAATTATTTATATTTATAATTTACTGAACTTATTCTATATGCCTGGACCTTTCTTTGAAGTGTTATCTTGTGTAATCGCCATAAAAATAATGTGAAGTAGATTTTATTATTCCTAATTTACACATGAAGAGACTAAAAGATAAAGAAATTAAGTATCTTGTCCAAGGCCCTATGATCAGTGATTAGAAGGGGCATCAAACATGGTTTCAATGTATCTCAAAACTACTGTATTTATTGAGGGTACACTTTGTTAAAACATAGGAGAAAAAGTAATTTACAGAGGGCAAAAGAAAAATTAAATTTTTTTTTTTTTGAGACAGAGCCTCAAGCTGTCACCCTGGGTAGAGTGCTGTGGCATCACAGCTCACAGCAACCTCCAATTCCTGGGCTCAAGGGAGTCTCCTGCCTCTGCCTCCCAAGTAGCTGGGACTACAGACGCCCACCACAACGCCCGGCCATTTTTTGGTTGCAGCCACCATTGTTGTTTGGCGGGTGGGGCTGGATTCAAACCCGCCAGCTCAGGTGTATGTGACTGGTGCCTTAGCCCAGTGAGCCACAGGTGCCAAGTCGAAAAATTTAATTTTAATACTTTTAATACAGTAATTACTGTATTAAAATTATAATAATCAGCATATACCTATCACAAAAGATGGATAAAAATCACATTTCAGCACCTTGCAGAAGTCAAATGTGACTTGTATTCACCTTTTGTTATTGGTATATATTGAGTTTTACAATTTTAGTATTTTTTTCCTTTCTTAAAATACGTATACATTTTTGGCACCCTCTTAAGATATAAGTGTATTTTAAACACATACTTGGGAAAAATATTAGAGTTCTGAACAGTCATTTTGCAAATTATGTCTATTTGACAATTTCAGTGTAAGCTAGAATCCTCAAATTGTGAGATTTCTATATCACACATGTACTAGACAGAGAAAACAAATCCTTTTCCAAACTATTCCCATTAACAGGAATGATAACCCAAAGTACCAGAGGGGCTTTTAGGTGGGGCTTTGAACCATTTTTCTATGCTTATATGTGAACATGAAACTATACTGGCTTCAGGTACAACATGGAAAACTAATAGGGCAATTGAAGCATACAAATGCAATTATAAATTTCAGTGTCGTATACTAAAGTCTGCTGCCTAAGCAGAATTCTCCTGTCTCTGCTATAGAAGTGTGCTGTCATTTTGACTCTTTTTTCCTGTAGTAGACATCGTGAATTCAGTTTTGATCTTTTTTCTTGACCATTGAGTCAGAATTTGTATTTGCGTAGTGGCCAGGCTGTAAGAAAGGAGGAGTTAATAAAAATTCAATACCTTTATATAAGAAGCTAATCATATTAATTTGGTTTACCTCAAAAATCTGTCTCAATGTTGCAGATGATTGTATTAGATTTAACTGAATAAAAGTAAGCTTTATGTCATAGTCAAGAAACATGTACTAAGTACCATATATGTATAAATTGTCAAAATGTAATTATAACTACACACACACATATATAGTTACTATTAAATAAAATTATTTTATCTATCATATTAAACTCAATATTTTATATTCTACTTCAGTGCAGGACTTATTTCTATAGGATTAGTATTAACATTCAACTGAATTATCTTATTATCATTTTTAAAATGTTCTTGAAAAATGCAATTAAAATTTTACACAGTCAGGCCAAAACATTTGTTTTTTAATTGTTCCAGAGCTACTTTGAAAATGATTTTAATCTTCTTTTATTATCATAGTATAACAGTTATCAACAACAATATTGAATATTTAGTTTTGGCCAATCACTGAACCAGGTAGATTCTGTATCTCAATTAACAGATGTAAGACATTTTGACATAGTCCTACCATTATAATGTTTGGTTATCAGAAAAGCATAGAGAAAAGAAAAGAATAATTACCTGAAAGCTATCATGTGCAGGCATTTTTCTAAGCACTTTATAAATATTAACTCATTTAATGTTCCTCCTACTAATTTTATCATTAGCCTCATTTCATAAATAAAATAAAGGCAGGAAATTGCTGTTGACCTTACCCAAAGTCATACAGCTAACAAGTGGCAGAACTAACAGGTACTCAGACTTTATAGGATGTCTGCCTAACATCGCCTCTGTATTCTGATACTCTGATAAAAATTACCCTCGGAATTGGCTTCCAATGAGATATTAAAGACATTTCAAATTCCTTTTGAAATTCAGAACTAAGAGGTATCACAGTTTCGGTTTCCCTGAACCAGGTGATGAAATACGGACTTGTATGCAGATCGTTGATTTAGGAGGTGCTCCCAGAAAGCACAAGCGAGAAAGGATTGAGAAAAGCCAGAAAAGGTGGGTTGTTGACCAAGTTACCACTAATTAGACTCGACAGCACGTACTTCAGTAAGGAATAGTGAACATCTATCTTCCTTGCTTGCCAGCTTCCATGCATTCAACTTTTGATAATAGCACCTCAATTGCTTTTAAAGAGTTACACATTTACTTTTTCCCTCTGTGTGGTAATGGTGGGTTCTCATTAGGGTGGGGCTGACCCCACTACCCTCTAGCCGCCAGATTGGACATGAGACTCAGGACTTGCCAATCAGTATGTTCCTTCCACCATACCCAGTAATTGGTTTAGGGATAGTGATGTGAAGTAAGCTGCTCCCTGAAATGCAGGTCAATGATTCTAAACTCTTGGAGAAGATAAATTCTCCCCTCCAAGGCTGCTGAGTCAGGAGGGCATACACCTATAGAGGATGGTGCTGTCTCATAGAGAGCACTTACCCAAGAGGAGAGCTGGGCTGTGAAAAGGAGAAACACGCCCAGATAGAGGACAACAAGCAGAAGGTTGACTCTCTTGGGCTTTTCAATTACACGAGTCAATAAATGCTCTTGTTCAATTAAATCAGTTTGAGGAGAATTTCTCCTATCAGTACCACTTCTTCTTCAAACATTTTTGAGTACCTGCATGGTCTCTTAGCTTCTGAGTGTTTATTTCTGTTTACTTAGATCCTTAGAGTTTTTAACTGAAAGGGACCTTTGAAGTCATCTAGCCCAATCTTCTCACCATCTGCAGGAACACTATTGGCAGTTAGCTAGTATTAGCAGGGTGGATGACGGATATGGTTAGTCTATTTTGGATTGTTTTAGGTCAGGCTGACCTGGGGATGGGACCTATTATGGGAATAGGCTGGGAATGAGGCTGATTAAGACTTTGCAAATTGGTTGTTTATAACAACTTGCAGGAGGGTTGTTTTCAAGACCTTGCAGATGTGTTGTTTTGAGAACAGAGTTAATTAAGAACCTGGGAGATATCTGAAAAGCAGCTGATACTCCTTAGTGTATAAAACCCAAAACTGTTCTTTCCACGGAGCCTGCAGTCAGTAGGATGGGGCTTGGCTTGCTGTGCCAAATGGTAATAAACTTTCTTTGTCTTGCTAAAACTTTCATTGCTCTTTTCAATTATATCAGTGACTACCTTGACCCACAGGCTGCTCTAACACCACTGTCAATAGCTATCCTGTCCAATGTGGCAGCCACCACCCAGATGTTGCTTTGAGGCAGGTGGGATGTGCCAGGTCAAAATTGAAATGTGCTATGAGTATAAAACACACACTAGATTTTAAAAACTTACTACAAATAAAAGGTAAAATAGCTCACTTACAATTTTTCTATATTAATTATATGTTGAACTAAAATATTTTTGATGTCTTGGGTTAAATAGAATATATTATGAAAGTTAGTTTTACATTTCTTTCCTTTTTAGTGTGGCTACTGTGCAATTAAAAATCACTTATACAGCTCGCTTTATGTTTTTATGGGACAGCGCTTGTCTCTGGCATCCCTGACAAATAGTGATGCAGCTTCTTCTTGAACAGCCAGCTCATTACCCTCTACACATCCCCAACCATTGTTGAACTGCTCTAAGTGTTAAAGATAATTTTTTGCCAGGATATCCAAAATCCACCACTTTCAAACTTCCATCTGTTGGTACCATTCTGCCTCCTGCGTATCGCTCCTCATTCAGGCTCAGGTCTTCTGCAGTGTAACGGGAAGATGGCCATCTAGTCCTCCTCTCACAGTCTTATGTGATAGCACATCACAGATGGTTTTGATTGGCGCTTTGTTGACAGGATCCTGTATATGTACTAGTAACAGTGGCAGGTTGATGAGCTGTGATCTTTTGTGCCTAATGCTAAACACAGCTTCATCTCCATGTGAAGCTGCAGGCAAGGTAAGACTTCTACTTGAGGCCTGGGAATTTCTCAGTCCTGTAAGTTGTGAACAGAAAAGAAGCACAAGTAAAGGTCATCCAGCAAGGATGCCATCTCCTGCCCTGAGTTCTATGATGGGACATGAACATAAACTTTAGAATGATAAAAGAGCTCTGAGTCCATTTTCAGCAGACAACAGAGTCTGTTCCAGCCCAACCTGCTCAAATGTGAGCCTTGTGGACACAGATTGGTGCTAACACAAGCTAAGATGGTTTTCTTGTCTTTGATGGCCTTAATGAAATACCAAGAAATTTAATCTCCTTTTTAAATTTAAAAATCCAAGGAAGTAAGTTAGAATGCAGCAGATTATGAAGTATATCATGAAGATTTCATGTTTCCATTTCTTGATATCTATTATCATTATTAAACTGAATTCTAGTCTTTCAAGAAAAAAAAATTCATGGTTTAAAGACTATCATTTGTGATTTAGATGTATTCAAATTATTTTTGTTGCAATGTTGTGGACATCCATGCTAAATTAAGCCTCTTTAATTGGAATTCTTCTCATTTCAGGAAATTAAAACTCTTGAAAATAAAAATCCATCTGTCCAAAACCAAATATATTTTCACTTCTTTTTTAAACTTAAAATTGCATCACTAATCCACATTATAGTCTAATGATTACAAATTTTTTTTCTGGTCTAGGGAAAACTTTTTATTAGGAATAAATTTCCTGAAGGAAAAGTTAAATAAAGCACAAAACTTCATGTCAGGCACTAATTAGAAGATCCAAGATTTGGGGACACAATAATACGCTCCAACTATCCAAATATATAACTTAAGAGGTAATAAAGTCACTCCCTGGCACTTTCAACTCCCGTAATTCTCTTTTCAATTAACTACTAACAAGCACAGATTGAAATTTGATCTACATGAGGTCCCAAACATTGAGTTAATTTATTTCATTGGCCCCATGTTGAAATATATATAAATATGAAAAATATATAAATCAATGAATTTGCAAGTTAATATTGCCAGAATAGTTCATGAGAGAATCATAGCCTAAGAAAATTTTATAGAGATGGTCCAAAAATCCAGGGCTCTCATCCCATCTCATTATTCCTTTGACAAGTCCTTTGATCCTTCCTTTCATTCACAAATAGCTCCAGCATTCTATCGTTCCTCTCTTCCCCTATTTTAATAAGTCTTTTCCATGTCATCAAACCCTAAGTTTCTAAAATTTCATTGTCTCTTCACTATCCTTGCACAATTAGAGTTTAGGTTATTTCTCTGAAAAGCTTCCTGGTTCATGCCTTCTCACCTCCTGCCATAGAATATATAGGCACTGTGGTCTGCAATGACCTTTTTCTGTGTGGTGGATGGGCCCAAAGGCGATTCCCAATAATTCTCCTCTTCTGGTATCCATCCCCTTACATCATCTCCCATCTCCTTGAGTGTGAGGAGTACCTAGCTAGGATTTGCTTCTAACCAATAGAAAGTGATATCAAAGATGATGACATGCCCACCCCATGATGCATTACATTATGTGGCAAATGTGCTGTGATGTCACTTCCATGATATATAAGACTGGGAGCCTGCACACATGCACAGGAGAACAGACTCCAAACTCTCCAAACATCCATGCTGACAGGGTGGCTACATGCCAATGCAAGAAATATCTGGAGAGCATGGAAGAAAATAAGAACCAGGGAAGATTTGAAAAATGCCAGAATTTTTAATGTACTCCACAACCCACACACAGATGAATCAAGAGAGGATAGATGCACTGGCTTTGTGTACATCTTGGGGCAAGTTCAGGTTCCTACAACAAAATACCATAGACTGGGTGGCCTAAGCAACAGACATTTACTTCTCATAGTTCTGGATGCTGGGAAATCCAAGATCAAGGTACTAGAAGAGCCCGTGCTTGGTGAGGGCCCTCTTCCTTATTTGCAGATGGCTGTCTTCCCATTCTAGCTTCAGATGGTGTAGAGAGAAAGAGAGATCAAATTCTCATATCTCTTCTTAATAATGATACTAATCACATTCATCAGGCCCCAACCCCTACTACCATCAAACTGGGGGTTAGGATTTCAACATCGAAATGTTGGGAAGACAGAAACATTCAGTCTATAACAAAGTGCAGGGGCAAACCTCTGACCAATGATTGACCAACCACTATGCAGGCAAATTGGTGACCTCTAAGACTCAGTATAAAAAAATAAAAATAGGACTTTGAAAAAGAAAACCATGCAGAGACTTCAGACTTCAAACCTCGTACCATGATTAAGTTCAGACAAGTTATGTCAACAAAATGAAGCAAACCAGCAACAATGACAACTCACAAGGCAGAAAAAGCAAAATCCAGTGTTGTTGTGATGTGTTATCAAACTGTCCAGTTTTCAACAATAATAACAAAAGTTAGAGATACAGAGAAAGAAGAAAGTATGACCCATTCTCCCGGGAGGAAAAGAAGTTAATTTTAGTAAAGAAGAAAATTATTTACCTTTCTTCTTTATCTTCAGTAAGTAAAATTGTCTGAGTGAAGTCAGATGCCTGTGTAGCAAAAAAAGACTTCAAGGTACCAATTTTTTAAATGCTCAAAATTTTTAAAAATCATGTTTAAAAAATAAAAGGAAAATAGCATAACAATAACTCAACAATAGGAAGTCTCAATATAGAAGTGGAAATTATTAAAAAAAATGGATGTCATAGATTTGAAAACTACAATAACTGGAATGAAAATTTTACTAAATAATTCAATAATAGATTTGAAATTGCAGAAGAAAGATACATTAACCTTAAGAAATAGAAATTACTCAATCTGATGAACAAGAAAAAAATTTCAAGGCAAAGTAGAAACTTAGAGATTTGGGGACAAGATGATACATAACAACATAAGTACAATTGGGATTCCAAAAAGAGAGGTGAGACAAGAAGTGGCAAAAATTGGATAATAATCCACAACTTATCAGATTTAAAGAGAAAAAATGATCTATACACCCAAGAAACTTGACAAAACCCAAGTAGAATAAACACAAGATTCCCACCTAGATACAGCATATTCAAACTTTTGAAAGTCAAAAAGAAACTCTTGAAAACAGTAAAGGAAAGCAACTCATCACATAGGGAGAAATCAAAATAAAATTTACAGTTGTCTTCTTTTTTTTAATTTTATTTTATTTTTACATACACATATGTTTATTAGGTTTCCACTTTTTGCCTTCACAGAATTTAAAAGGCTTAAAATTTATTTTTTTTAATACATGTATTTTATTATTCTTCATTACATTATTTCCCCCACCCCCACCCCCCAGTGGTAAGACAGAATTTATTTACAGAAAAGAATACAGAAAACACTAAAGCTCCTGGTAGAGGGAGAGAATTCAAGCGGGGAGAGAGAAGCTCTCTCTGTTTCTCTCCCGGTCTTTCCCTATCTCCTCCTTTAGGCCTTTAGCCTCAGGGTATATATAGGTGTATGGGTTCCTTGGCCAGGAAAGGAATGAATACAGTCCCTTCCACTGGGGACAA